>JBBPBX010001840.1:15550-36078 GCA_038048925.1 Garcialebias charrua | reverse complement strand
TTCTTAATTTGTCATTTGCACCACAACGGCTTAAAGACTTTTCTTTTTAAGCAAGCCTATTCTGCCTCCACATGATTTTATCTTTGATCTTGGTTGATATTATTATTGATTTTACTTTATTTTATCACGTGTTTTATTTATTTATTTATTTATTCATTTATTTTTAAGCAGGCCTATTCTGCCTCCACATCATTCTGTCTTTGATCTTAGTTGATTTTATTATTGATTTTACTTGATTTTATCACTTGTTTTATTTGATTTTTACTTTTGTTGCACTTTGTAGCACTTTGAGATTTTTATTAATGAAAAGTGCGTTATAAATTAAATTCATTATTATTATTATTATTATGTGGTGGAACTAAATTGTGTACACAGGGTCCCAGTTACATCCAACAAAAATATTAAAATTTGTGTAAAAGAAAATCTGTAATAAGTTCATGAACTAAGAAAAATATTCCCTAAAAACACACTAAGCACACACTTCCAAAGGGCTTCATCAATCTGAGGAGTCCAAAGTTAACTGTTTTCCCCACTAAGCAGTACACTCCTTTTGTGGACCAACCAGTTTACTGGTTTTGCTGGTGACTGATAAAGACCTCCAAATAGAGGGTGAAACGTCTTTCCACAAAAAAGAAACTGTCCAGATGACCTGACTGACCATTATTGTATTTTGTATCTGGATGATTGGGCATGAACTTTGATGCTTTAAAAAAGAAAGTTACAGTACTTTTAAAACCCAAGTGCCATCTTGTTTTTTTGGATTTTAAATGGTGAGAAAATTCACGATTTATTACCATGCAGAAATATACTGAGAAAACCCGCTCATTCTCAATCAGTTCATCCGGACAGTTTCTTTTTGGTAGAAACGTTTCACCCTCACTCCAGAGGGCTTCGTCAGTCAGAGTAGTCCCAAGCACACTGAAGTTACCCCACCAAGTAAACAACTTAAGTGGACCAACCAGTTTGCTGTAGCCAAGATGGTTTCTGGGGGCTGTCCTGTCCCTCGTCGACTCCTCCCAGGCAGGCAGACATGTCCAAAGTGGTTCAAGACAAGAAAGTTCATTCTCAATAGTCCAGGTATCAAATCCGCTCATTCTCAATCAGTTCATCTGGACAGTTTCTTTTTAGTAGAAACGTTTCACCCTCACTCCAGAGGGCTTCGTCAGTCAGAGTAGTCCCAAGCACACTGAAGTTACCCCACCAAGTAAACAACTTAAGTGGACCAACCAGTTTGCTGTAGCCAAGATGGTTTCTGGGGGCTGTCCTGTCCCTCGTCGACTCCTCCCAGGCAGGCAGACATGTCCAAAGTGGTTCAAGACAAGAAAGACTGTCTGGGAGGAGTCGATGAGGGACAGGACAGCCCCCAGAAACCATCTTGGCTACAGCAAACTGGTTGGTCCACTTAAGTTGTTTACTTGGTGGGGTAACTTCAGTGTGCTTGGGACTACTCTGACTGACGAAGCCCTCTGGAGTGAGGGTGAAACGTTTCTAACAAAAAGAAACTGTCCAGATGAACTGATTGAGAATGAGCGGATTTGATACCTGGACTATTGAGAATGAACTTTCTTATACTGAGAAAACTTTAGTTATGATACATGGTGCTGCTTTGACAAATACTCTAAAAATACGGTAATTTGTTGACGTCCCTAAGAGAACCATCGCTCCTCGGAGACAGACAGCTGACTGAAATCAGGCTGCCTGCGTTGGCTTGAACGAGAAAGCCACCGCTGAATCCACGGAGCATGAATGTGAAATATCCAATGGAAAACTAATTTTACCACTGCAGCACACACTGGATATCCTTATATTTAAGTCTGATTTCAAAATTCAATTCAATTCAGTTTATTTATATAGCGCCAAGTCACAAACTCCATGAACCTCAAATATGGGTGTCTGTTCCATTGTTGCTGTTGTCTGTGACGTAACACCACTTACAGTACAGTATTGTGAGTGAACGCAAAAACTTTTGCGAGGGAAGACAAAAACGCTTGCGTGGGAACGCAAAAGTATTGCAAGGGAATGCAAAACTATTGCAAGGGAACTCAACAACAACAAAAAATCCCCCACATCCCCTCCGGGGCTCCGTAGCTGCCGGCAGCTCTCAGAATCGTTTTTTTTTTTTTGTTAGTTTGTTTTTTGACCTGTCAATCAATTTAGTAGGCGTGTCGGTAAATTATCAAATGGCGACCTCAATTTGTCCTGAAGGTAAATGCCCTTGGCCTGTAGCGCTGGGCTGCAGCTGGTCAGGGTTTACGCTCGAGGATGAAGTCTCAGCCGTCTGTGGACAGTGCATGCAGTGTCTGCGTGGTTCACTGAATACACATAGTATGGCCGAGTATGTGGGAGCCTTTAGATCAGGGGTGTCAACATCCGGCCCGCCAGGGGGTTTTAGTCGGCCCGCGGATAAATCTGAATTATTTTTAAAAAGAATAAACGCTATTTTCTTAAAAATATGCAATTCCTATGTTGTCCGCTAGAGGCGCTGTGGTTTAGTCAGTTCCTATGTTGTCCTACTCAAAACGGCTGCCTCTAGGACCCAGCAATGCTGTGTTTTATTATGGGAGGCGTAGCAGATAGCAACAGACTCTGCTCATTTTCCCTGTCTTCGTGTGCGCAGCAAGCGTTCCTCCTGATGTTAAACAGTACAAAAACAAGATTTCAGGGTTGCTGAGGGAGTTTGAGAAACAATTTCAGGTCTTTAGAAGAATAGAATATATATTTATTGACAGGGCACAATACAACATGATTGAAATTACGCACACGTCTTAAAAGATGGGCCGAGTGCACGAAGCCGCAGTCATGTCGGCGTTCACAAAGTTGAACTCGAGACAGAATTTGCAGTTTTTCTCTCACCACTCACCTCCAGAGCTTCTAATGTGCCTGTTGACTGCAACGCTCATTTTATGTGTTCACAATTGCTTCCTCTTTTTTTTTTCCATTCAACCTTTCCCTTACTTAGCCAAGTTTATTTTGCACAATACTTGACTTATACTAAAAATAAACTAAAAGTCTAAGTATACTTAATCTATACTTCTGTTTAAACTTTTGGCCAAGATATTTTACACAAAGTATTTTCACACTGGTTTATTTTTAGTACTTCTGTTTTAAACGTTTTGTCAGTTTTTTGAAACAGCTCGAGCTGTTTTTTTATATTGTTTATATATATATATATATATATATATATATATATATATATATATATATAGTATATTGTTATTATTATTATTGAGCATGCATCAGGGTATTATTATTATCATCATTATTATTATCATTATTCAATTTTATTCTGCGTTACTCCAGGCGTGAAACGTGAAGTTGTTTGCTTTCTGCCATTTTTCTGTTTGTGGTCTTCATGCGTTATGATTGGATTGGGGGTAGAACGTGATCATGTACGTCCCAACCAATCAACGCCACTCTTGCTTGTCAGGTTGCATGTGAACTTTGTCCTAACCAATCAACGCCACTCTTGTTTATCGGGGGAAGTAGCATGTGATCATATCCAACCAATCAACGCCTCTTGCTTCGCGCGCTTCGTTCAAATGTAGCTATTTCCTTTTCATCTGTTGGACAAGAAGCTCTTGTTGTCTCGGACTCAGCGCTCGTAAAACTTGCTTTTTATTAGACGTCGACTGGTCTGACTCTGGACGACGACTGGACATTCAGTTGGAAGTTGAAGGTAATCGGTTCTGTTTTGTTTATTTGCTAGCTGTTTTAGCTCTGTTCACTAGAATGAACAAAACCTGCTGTTGCTAAAAGCTAAGCTAACAACGAGCTAAAACGGGTGTGTGTGCTACTGAGGCAGATAATTTGAGGCAAGTAAAACACTGCAGGTTAGGTTATTCTAGCGTTTAAATAAGCCATATATGCTACGAGTTATATATATTTTTTGGCTTAGTTCCTGGATGGTTTTTCAAAGAGACAAGGCCCCGCATCCTCACGCTGTTACGAAGCTGAAGTTAGCTTCCGATTCCAGCTTCCGATTCGGCAAATGACTAAAGGGATATTACAACTAATTTTTCAGTACCTTGAGCAGGTTTAATCTGCTCTAGCTCAGAAACCACAACACCTGGACTCTTCAAACCAGGACTATATTATTCTAGACTAATAGAAGAATATATAAAACTAAGTTTGAGCTTTGTGAAACGTTTTTCTGATTTGTGAAACTTCCACAAAGTTTGTTTTTCATCATTTTTAGGCTACTGGACCACATTAGACCTGGTCCAGCTCAGAAACCACAACACCTAGACTCTTCAAACCAGGACTATATTGTTCTAGACTAATAGAAGAATATATAAAACTAAGTTTGAGCTTTGTGAAACCTTTTTCTGATTTGTGAAACTTCCACAAAGTTTGTTTTTCATCATTTTTAGGCTACTGGACCACATTAGACCTGGTCCAGCTCAGAAACCACAACACCTAGACTCTTCAAACCAGGACTATATTGTTCTAGACTAATAGAAGAATATATAAAACTTAGTTTGAGCTTTGTGAAACTCTTTTCTGATTTGTGAAACTTCAACAAAGTTTGTTTTTCATCATTTTTAGGCTACTGGACCACATTAGACCTGGTCCAGGTCAGAAACCACAACACCTGGACTCTTCAGAGTGAGCTCTCGTCCATCTTCTCTTCTCCTCCATCCTGTTGGAAGCTGCAGACTATTGACTTCAGCTCACTCACATGTTCTCTTTGATTCAGACTCTGCAGATTGTCAGAGATCAGCTGTGCCTCTCTGCTCTCAGCTCTTCAATCCAACCCCTCCCATCTGACACAACTGGATCGGACTCAGAACCTAGCCTTGAGAGGTAATTTCTAAGTAGTTTGAGTAAAGCAATTAAGACACTGATTTTTAAAACCAGATGTGGAAATGGAGAATGCCTTGTTTGAATGTTGTATTTATTCTATAGATCAGTCTCCTACTTCCTGTTCCTCCTTTATATCTCAGCTCTTCATTGCACAAATGACTAATGTAAATTTTGAATGGTCTCACTACTGTACTGTACTGTATAGTGACACACAATTTTTGTTCATTTGCCCCTTGTTTTTTCTTTTTCTTTTACAGAGCTTCCAGCAGTTGTGAAAAAGTCTAAAGATGTGGCGATCGGATCTCAGCGTTGCTTCCATCCACTCAACACCAGCTGTACACTTGTTGCTCCACCCATCTCTGTTCAAGTGTTGTCTGACCCTGATGACATGGTAATTAACTGAATGCATGGATACTATATGTTATTGATCCATTTGGGAATCATTACAATACAATTTATTTCTACATCTTTTGATTGCACACATAAATGATAGATAAGTGATATGATACCCCTTGATGGTATGCAATAAAGCTATAGAAAATAGGCTTAGACATATTCATTGCAAAGATGAATATATACTATAGATTTCCAAATACTGTACTGTAAATGAATGTTTAATCATTATTTGGTTAACAAGATCCATGTGTTTTGCAGGTGCCTGTTGTGCCGGATGTAGAAGTCCAAGGCGAAAGGTGAAGTCTCTACGGACCAGCTCAGCCTTGCTGGTTGGAGATGCAGTGCTCGTCTACGGGAGAGAGTTATTGGCCAATTGAAGTTTGACTGGGAGGCAATCGGGGGCTCATAAAGATGTGGAGTCAAAGCCTTTGGACAACACAAAGCTTGATACTTGGTGAGTGTATATAATGTAGGACAAAACTCATTCTAAAATACATTCCTAATGTTTTTCTCGTTTTATGAACAAATTACTGTAATGTTCCATGCTCCTCACGGTTTATGATGCAGATTCTGATACAATCACCTAAAAATGCCATTCACTGATACCATATGGATTAGATTGGATTTGGTTATGTGCTCTATAATAAAAAAAAAGTTTACAATCAAAGTTAAATGCAGGTTACGGGTATTATTTGTAGTTGTTAAATCAAAAATATCTAATTTTTTTTTTTAAAGGGAACCACAATTACTTTTAACATTAGACTTTAATTAGTCATTGTTTTAACTGTAAAACAATGACTATAAAAATACTGTAGGGTGTTTAGTTTTGTAAATTTTTAAAGTATATTTTAACATGTGTATATTTTAACACATTAAAATATATTTTAAAAATGTACAAAACTAAACCACCCTACAGTATTTTTACAGTTAAAATAAAAGTTTATCAAATAAAGTCAAATGTTTAAAAGTAATTGTGGTTCCCTTTAATAATAAGTTATTGTTTATCACTCGTGAAACCTAGAGACATATTTTAAGGATATGTTTGATGTGAGAGTAATTACACTGATGATAGAATAACATAACATTGGAGTAATTTCTGTTTTTTTTGTTTTTTTTTTTTCAGTCTACACCAAGCCAAAGTTCCCTGACACCACCATGCAAGATGTGCGAAGAGTCATAAGAAGAAGAAAAAAAGCAACATAAACAACTACCGGTGAACTTTTTTTTTTCTTATCCCCCCCAAAGATGTGAAGATGCCTTCTGAAAAGGAAAGACTTCAGTTTCCAGTTGGAGACACTATTTTTGCTTTGTTTAAGCAAATGCACACATTTTTACATTGTGTTCTGGACTTTATGTTTACACTTTGAAATGCAAATGTGCACCTTTTCCTTTTCAATTTTTAAAACTGGAAAGGGATTCATTTTAATTGCTGCTGTTTTGTAAACTGTTTTTGAGCTGCACCTTAATTTTATATAAAAATATTGAAGTTCTCAAGACCTTGTTTTATGACTTTGTAAACACATCTTTCAGAATACTTTAAAAAATAATTTTTAGCATATAAATAGTATTGTGCAAGTATTGTTAAGCAAACTTACAAGTGTAACATAACAATTACAATGACAACATGGTATTAGTTTTAGAAATTCAAAAATTTAACTTAAATGATAAAATAAACTAAACTAGAAGTAAATAACAAGTGCATTGGAAGTATATGAAAAAGTGTACTAGTGGTATACTTTAAGTATACTGTAATAAACTAAAGTATGAACTAGAAGTATATAACAAGTGCATTTGGAGTATAAAGAAAAGTATACTAGTGTTATACTTTAAGTATACTTCAATAAACTAAAATATGAACTTGAAGTACACTATAAGTACACTGGAAGTCTAATTAAAAGTGTACTACTAGTATACTTTAAGTATACTTCAATAAACTAAAATATGAACTTGAAGTACACTGGAAGTCTAATTAAAAGTGTACTACTAGTATACTTTAAGTATACTACAATAAACTTAAAATGGGCCAATTTAGTCCCAAAAAAGTATATTGTAAGTAAACTGCGAGTATACTTAAAAGTACACTTAGAGACATATACTTTATATACTTAAGTATACTTAACAACATACAGTATACTTAAAGTATACTTCTTTTTGGTAAGGGTTATTTAGTTAGGTAAATCTTATTGAGCCTCGAGGGCTCATTTACGAAAGTGACCTGCTTCCTAGATGTAGAAAATGGATTTAAAATTCATTAATTTATAAATTTTGATGGGTTTGATGCATTTTTAACATGCAGGAAAATGTTTTAACAAAACTGTGTTTTTTGTTTTAATGTCCAGAGGACCAGACTTAGCTTTTTTAGATTTTTCTACCTGGATTATTGAGCATGCATCAGGGTATTTAACAAAACAGTTTTACTAAATGTTTTAAAACGTGCAATCACTGATCAGTTTTTTAATGTGTAATGCACTTAAATGTTAAACTGAGTAAAAGTGTAAAAGGACAATTCATTTAATGTAAATATTTTTATAATTCATTTATTCTTTGCACTAATACAAGAAAAAAGTGGACTTTTGGAATGAGTATACTGGTCTGGCCCCCTTGAGATCAGATTAAGCTGTATGCGGCCCCCAGATCAAAATGAGTTTGACACCCCTGCTTTAGATAGAAAGTGAAAACTATTCAATTTTAACAATTTGTTTAAGAAATTAGGTCAGTTTGTCCTCTAGTAGTATAAGTCTAAAGCAGTATAACAAGCCAACCATAAATATAGGATTTATCAAAAAGGAAAGTCTTAAGGCTGGGTTATACTCCGCAAGACTCCCTGTCTTACGTCTTTTACCCCCTGTTGAGTGAATAAACATTGCGCAACTTCTGGCTGCACTCCTGCTGTGATCCCCCGGTGACAGCCCGTCTTGTACGTGGCTCCCAAGCAGAACTGCAAGACGCTGCATACAAGACGGGCTGTCACCGGGGGATCACAGCAGGAGTGCAGCCAGGAGTTGCGCAACCTTTTATCACTCAAATTTTCACTCAACGGGGGGTAAAAGACATAAAACAGAAGTATAAACCAAGCTTTAATCCCAGTCTTAAAACTGGACAATGTGTCAGCCTCACGGACAGAAACTGAAAGTTATGCACCATAACTCATGTTCCCTGAAGGAAGGGAACGAGGTGCAACATACTTGCTATGGGAATTGCACCCCCGCGCGATTACCTGAAGGAATATACTCACGCCTTTACGGCTAGGGGCGTCACCGCCGCGCCAGAGGCCCCGCCCTCTGGGTACTTAAGCGGCTTGCACCCCTCCATCTTTCTCCAAAGTTGCACTTCACCGAGCTTTCAGCATTGAAAAGGGCCAGCTATGTTGCACCTCGTTCCCTTCCTTCAGGGAACATGAGTTATGGTGCATAACTTTCAGTTCCCTTTCAGTCTGGTCTCTCAGTGCAACATACTTGCTATGGGAACGTAATCCATTCACGCCCTTTAAATGCTCAGTAAATGCATGCTAGAGTGACCGTCTGCCTTTGACCAACAGGCATCTCAAGGCTACTTTCTACTGTGTGTTAGAAAGGACAGCCTGAGTGACGTCACCTGCAGTAACATCCAAACTGTAATGCTTTGCAAAAGTGTTTAATGAGCTCCAATTCGCAGCTGCACAAATGTCTGCGACTGGTACACCCTTGAATAATGACCAGGAAGTGGCCAAGCCCCTAGTGGAGTGAGCATGCACTCCAGAGGGTACCTGTTGACCTTTGCTACTGTACGCCCTTTTAATGGCCTCAGTCACCCAATGTGAGAGGCGTTGTTTTGATAGGGCTCTCCCGGTAGCAGGTGCTGCAAAGCAGACGAACAGTTGGTTTGTTTTCCTCCATTCGGCTGTTCTCTGCATGTAGGTGCGTAAAGCCCTCACTGGGCAGAGAGCCTGTAGCCTTTCCTGTTCCTGAGTGAGGACAGGAGCAAGTAGAAAGGAGGAGAGATCAAAGTCTAGACTCCTATGGTTCAGAGTCAAGACCTTGGGAGTGTATGCGGGATAAGGCCTTAGTGTGACCTGTGACCAATCAGAGGCGAATGTGGTACACATTGGATGTACAGACAATGTATGGAGGTTACCCACGTGTTTCGCCGAGCAAAGTGCCAGGAGCAAAGCAGTTTTATAAGATAGTAAATCTATCTTAACCTCGCTCAGTGGCTCGAATGGAGGGCCACAAAGAGCCCCCAGGACCAGGCCAAGATCCCAACCAGGGGTCAGGGTCCTGTTGGGTGGTTTAGTCCAAAGGACACCCCTCATAAATCTTATTATGATTGGATATGCTCCAGGTGTCTTGTGGCCCCAGCCTTCATGACAGGCTGAGATAGCTGATAGGAAAACTTTAATTGTTGAATAAGAACGACCTTTTTCCAGTAAATCCTGAAGGAAAGTCAGGAGTTGAGCCAGGTCGCATGTATAAAAAATAATATTTCTTTCTGAGCACCAGGCTTCAAAAATGTGCCACTTTTGTGCGTATAAAGATTGTGTTGAACCAGCACAGGCATTTTGTATGGTCAATACCACATTTTCTGGCAAGCCGGACGCCATCAACCTGTTCTTTTCAGCCAACAAGCTGAGACTTTTGGCAGTTCCTGGCCTAGCACTTTGAGATTTTTATTAATGAAAAGTGCATTATAAATGGAATTCATTATTATTATTATTATTATTATTATTATTATTATTATTATTATAAGTGGTTGTATTGCCCCTTCTGGTGACACAGAGGCTGTTAACCCCTGGGGGTCAACCAGATTGGGAAGGACTCCTTGCTGATGTGCTCCCAAGTTACCTTGCTCAGGGTTAATTGAAGTCCGATGTAACCTGTCAACTTCATTAGACAGGTTTAGAATGGAAAATATATTTTCCTCCTCCAAGTTTGGAGTCTTGTGAGGCTACGAGTTATGTAAAGGAGCAGACCTCCTAACTCTAATCCGTTTCCTGGGATGGTCCAGTTTACTGGTCTTTGGCTTTAGTGGAGCGTTGGTACCAGGTAAACCGACAGAGGTTCGTGTATCACCCTCTGGGGGAATTATTTTTGAACACAGTTTTGGATCAGCACAGAACGGGAGAAGACGTGCTGTCTGAGTACTGCTCGGGCATTGCAAGTCTCTTGTTAATAACAAAGGAGCAGCTGCACCGAGAGAGTGTGGGGGTGTTCCTTTTGGTTTGGCAGACTTTAGATTATTTGATGATAAAGAGTTCAGCCCCTCTTGGAAAACAGGAAGAGAGATCTGATTCGGCTCTGATTTGTTTTCATCCACAATAGGCTGAACACAGTCATTGTTGTGGAGGTGTGAAATTTGTGGCTGCCTGAGGACATCTGATGTAACTCCCGTTGTCAGACTCTGTCAGCTTGCCTCTCTGAGGTGCGGACATGTCACGTGTTCGTCTGGTTAGTGAATTGGCTCTCCCATTGTTCACAATGGAACTAGAGCTTGAGCACGTGACCCTCCCCACCTGTCTTCCTGAGAGGTGTGTGTGTATGTGTGTGGGGGGGTTCGCAGATGCCTCTGTGTCTGCTCATTGCAGAGGCACTCTGCTAGGGTTTATCAATTATGCCAATACCCCGTGGGCCGTGAGAGAGAGAGGGGGGAAAAGACCCTCTCTCTTTATGATGGCTTGCAGGTCAGAAATACCTGTTTTGTGTTGTTGTTTTTTTCAATAAAATAGAGAGGAGCTGTTTCATGAACTTTATTCGTACTTATGTGCTATGACGGACATGATTTTATGTCACTCACAACAGAGAAAGCATGATTTGTGCATGCTGTAAATAAACCAGCTGATTGTACTGTGTTACAAGCAAAGTCTGGACATGAAGGGATCATTCCCGTTACCACGTGGGCGGGTGACCCTGTAATGTGGAAACGTGGACCTGGTTCATCAGGCACGTACGAGGTAGGCCCTGCGGGGGTCTTTGCCTGGGCTCCTCCTCGTATGCTGGCCGCTTCTGCGGTGGGGCACAGGTTGCCGAGTGGTGCCGAGACTGCGCAGGTCTGCTACCAGCAGACTCCCTTGGGGGGGGGGCAAGGCTTCTACCGGGAATGCCAACCCGGAGAGCTTCCGCCTGTCTGCGTCTTTGGTCCAGCTTGGTCTGAATTTGCTACAAAGCTTTACCAAATAATCCCGCCGGCTCTATCGAGTGGTGGAGAAAAGGCACCTTCTGTCACTCCGGGAGATCCGTCAGAGTAATCCAGAGGTGGCGGATCGCGATGACCACTTCTGCCATTCCCCTGCCCTGTGCAACAGCAGTTGTCCCCATCATATGGAGCACAAAGTATGTTGCTCTGCAGGCTTCAGCAGCCGCCTGCTTGTCCGTTGATGTTTGGAACTGTTGCAGTTTTTCGGCCAGGTAAGCTTGCATTAACGCGGACGCGTTCATGGCGCGTGCCGCGAGTCCCTGAGCCCTGTAGCACTTCTCGAGAAGAGACGCTGAGGCTCGACAAGCCTTGCTGGGAAGAGTCAGTTTTGTTCCTGATGATTTAGGAGCCAGGTGAGACGCTAGTGTGTCCTCGATCTGAGGCACATTAGCTATTCCTGCTTCTCCCCCTCTCACAGTTCCTCGATGTGGATGGGTCATCCACATCGAGGAACTGTGAGAGGGGGAGAAGCATGGGGGCTCGTGGCTGAGTCCAGGTGCGCGTTAGTTCTGTCAGAAAGTCCGGGAACACTGGCATCTTCTGCCTCGTGGCGGCCTGCTGCTTCGAGTAAAAGTAGTTTCCTACCAGCCTCATGACCTGTTGGCGAGGCGGAGGTTCAGGCCATGGGATGTGCAGCGCGTCCGTTGCTCTGTGGCACAAGTCGAACAGAGCAGGGATGGAAAAGTCAGTTTCTGGGAGCACAGGTACTGGGGTCTGGGAGAGGTCTTCACCCTGATCCTCCAGTTCCATGTCCGCCTCCTCCGTTGAAAATTCGCCCAAGGCTGAAATCGAGATCTCGTCCTCATTCATCATGCCCCGGGTGTCGAATTCGACTGTTATGTCCACCATGAGAGCCAGCACGTCAGGGCTGTCGCCCTATTCGACACGTGTGCTGTCATGTAGAGCCATGTTCTCCAACTCCGGCGTGGGAGTGAGGGGCTCCGTGGTGTCCGCGTCCGCTGGTGTCGCTGAAGAGCCCATGGACTTGGCAACGAGGTCAACCCGATGCCACAACATCGCATCCATCATGAGGTTGCAGTGTGGGCAAAAGTCGGGCGCATCCAGTGCTGCTTTTGCATGAAGCATACCCAAGCAGACTGGACAGGCCTCATGGGTGTCCGTTGCTGCGAGGGAAAAGCCACATCCGTTGGGACAGGCGCGCAAAGTTGGGCTCGTCGTCCCACTGGTTTTCCTTGGAAGTCTCGCCTTTCACTTTCCTTTCTCCGGAGGCATGTCCGAGATGAGGCGAGCGAGTCCTTCCAAAATCTTCTTTCTTTTTTCTTGAAATGTCTCCTCTGTCGCGTCGCTTTTGCTGGCTAGCTCGCTAGGAGTTAGCGAGGTAGCTTTTTTCTTATGGCGTAGTTAGCGCCGTCGAGCGAAGCAACCTGTAGAGAGGGGAATAAAATACTTCGGGGTTAAGAGAAAAGTGCCGGACTAGCTTTTGCTAGTCCAGCAGTACGCAGGAATAATTCTCTGTGCACTCTGTGTAGGGAGCAAGCTCACTTCTGGTTGAGCGATGAAGCAACAGAGAAGTCCCACAAAGAGGTAGTTCAGGTTTAAGCGAGGTGAAGGGCAAAAAGAGAAAGATGGAGGGGCGCAAGCCGCTTAAGTAACCAGAGGGCGGGGCCTCTGGCACGGCGGTGACGCCCCTAGTCGTAAAGGCGTGAGTATATTCCTTCAGGTAATCACGCGGGGGCGCAATTCCCATAGCAAGTATGTTGCACTGAGAGACCAACTGAAAGGGAACTGGAAGTTGGTTCCACAAGAGAGGAGCCTGAGAACTGAAATATATTCTTCCCATTCTGCCTTTGGAAACTCTAGGAAACACAAATAAACCTGCAGTCTGAGAGTGAAGTGCTCTGTTAGGAAAATATCGAACAACAAGACAAGTGTTCTTGTCTTTTCTTTATCCGTTGGCATACGACAATGCTACACAGCACTGTGTGACAGGGCCGTGACAACAATGGACGATCAGAGCTTAGTTTGGAGTTATTCTTAAAAGAGAAGGAAGCTAACATCTAGTCCGTGAACAGTTTAGTTGGAAACAAAAAGGCCAAACAATTTACAAAGTATTTCTCTTTCCTTGACTCGTTTTTTAATGACTGACATATTTATTTAGAATTTTTAGTTACTTCCCCCCACAGGACTTTAAAAGAAGACATTCAGTAATAGAAGTTTATTGTCTAACCAGCTGATGACATGCATAAATAAATAGTTTTTTCATTAGACCGCTCACAGTTCACTATTTTTTAAACAATTGTCGTACAGCAACTTTTTGTCTGAGACTCAGCTTCTAGTTTGTGTTTCAATCTGCCAAGTTTCATGAAGACTGCTGCTAACCGCTGACCACCCCCAGTCAGCACCCCACCCCCAAGAGGACAAGAATTACTATGGTAACGAGTGACTCAGCAGGTTCTTCTTTATTATACATTTCCATCATGGCCACCCCTTTAGATGCTGGAACTACATATGAAAAAAATATTTTAAAAAAATATATATATAAAGACCTTTTCAGAATGTAGGATTGAAAGGAAAAATTAAATATGAAAATGAAAAACAGGAAGAGGTTTCACATACCTTGCAAACATTTATTCATTTTAAAATTTTCATTTGCTTTGATTTATTGGCTGTTTTTTTTCTTGTCTTTGGAAAGGACATTTTAGTCTTTATTGTGAATAAAAGTGTATTTTGAGTGTCCTTTTTTCTAAAACTATAGCTAACATTTAGTTGTGTTGGCCGGTGGTTGACCCTTAAAATAAAAATGTTGTTGGATTGCTGTTTGAATCCCACATAAGAGGCTTTTGTTTTTATTCTTTTGGACTGTCACAACTTAGGATGTCCTGTCCTAAAGAAGTGGTTGAAACAGGGAAAAAGTGCAGGTAGCTGCCGTTACAACTACTGTAATTATAACAGAAAATAGATCAAACTTGATAGAAGGTTTAAAGGGACACTGATAATCAAATTGTATGAAAATTATGCCCGCTCAGTATTCCTATTACAAAGATAATTCTACTGCCATCAGTTCTTTTTTTCCTTTAAAAAGCTTGCTGTCTTTAGCTGTTTTATGAAAAATCTTTTTTTTAAAGAGTCGATAAATGTTTGACTTTTACTTCCCATGAAATTGAAATAAAACTAAAAACTTGGTTAATTACACTTAACATTACAGATGAACTTGTATGTACTTTAATGTTGTACATATGATGGTTTTAATTCAAATTTCTGTTAAGCCTAAAAACCATAACATTATCAGTCTTAAAAGTAGCAAAAGGTGTCCATCTATACCAGCCTATTAAGGCAAAATACTATACTATACTATACTATACTATACTATACTATAAATACTATTGTTAAAGTGCAGTTGCAAAATGCACAAAATCACTTTGAGAGCCACACATGGCCTACGAGCCTCACCTCATACCCCCTTATCAGAGTCAGAGTCAGAGAGTCTTTATTGTCATTTGCACCGCATGTGGTACATGTGATGAAAACGAGATTATGTACACAGGGTCCCAGTTACATCCAACAACAAATGCAAGAGAAAAACAGTAATAACATCTAGAATTAACTAAGAAAAACATCAACTAGTAATACACTAAGCCTAATATAGTGGAAATAAACAGCAGCACGAACATGAGTTTGTATGAGCAGATGGTCACAGATGAACACAGATGAACACAGCAACAAGAAAACAGATCAGCATCAGCATGATGTGATATTTTGCAGTGTTTATTTTTATTTTATTTTTATTTATTCATTCATGAGTCTAACAGCCTCAGGGTAAAAGCTGTTAGACTCATGAATGAATAAATAAAAATATTATTATTATTATTCTCCTGTAGCTGTGGCTTCTACAGTTAGATGAAGGTGGTATTGTTCAAGCACATCAATGTGTGTGTAGTGTTCAGACAACCAACCTGTGTGTGTGATGGTGGTAGACCTTTTCGTCCATAAACACCGACCAAAGCATCTTTCTGGATAGATATGTTGAATTTTAGGAACTGTGGTTGATCAATATACATCTGGGACCTCCAAAACACACCTTGAATAAAGAACCAAGAATGAAACAATTTGTGATTTGAACATTTAAAGCATTTACATGATTTTTTTCCCCTTCTCTGTAGACAAACAGTCACTCCAGGAAGTTGCAAAGTTGCAATCCCAACTATTAACGCCAAGGTTGTGAAGAATAACCGAGTTGTACCAAATCATGGATGCGCATGTCCACGATGCTTCAGCTGCATATGGATGCAGTTTTGAGAATAAATCCAGACGCATTTGTTTGTTAGGTCCTTGTTTTGATCAAATGTGATTTGTTTAATAATTAAAATACAGCAGCAGGTTGGGTTCTACAACTAAACGTCCACTTTAAGAAATTACAGAAAAACAAGAGTAGTTACGTTGTGTATGAAAAACAGTATACATTTCTTTATTTCTTACATGGAGGGCTCTTATTCTGGCTGCACTGCCTGTTGTTTGGCTGTATTGTTATCTCTTCAGCTAAACTTACAGTTCAGGAGAAAAACTGCAGCATCGTCGGTGTAAACAGCAACAAACACCGAAAATGTGCTTCAAGCTGCGAATCAACAAATATTGGCAGCACGACGGCTCAGTGGTTAGCACTGTTGCCTCACAGCAAGAAGGTCTTGGGTCCAAACTCCAGTTGGACCTGTGGTCTTTCTGTGTGGAGTTTGCATGTTCTTCTCATGCTTGCATGGGTTTTCTCCGGGTACTCTGGTTTCCTCCCACAGATCAAAAACATGCATGTTAGGCTGCCTTCAGGTCCAGGCCTCCCTTGCAAAAGAGATCTGTGGTCTCTGTGGGATTTGCCTGGTTAAATAAAGGTTAATAATAATAATATTCCAGAAAAAAGTCTAAACTTTTCACATTTATGATGTAGAAAATACATTTTGATGCTTAGCTACTGACATAGTATGAAATATAAAAACAACAAGACCTATTTGTTAATACTCATTTTGTTAGTAGGCAGCAAGTAATTCATTTCAATAAGTGATATGGGACTATTTCTTCGCAAACAGGTCCTATGGACATGATGGGGGTTATCACCCACTGTGAAGAGTGGCCAAGACATCAAATATTTTTTGTAAAAGAAAAACTTTGTCAAAAAACAGGCTGGTTGCTGAATGTGTGTTTGTGTGTGAGGTTGTGTTTTCACCTGGTGGGATGTCTTGAACTACTCGTCTCCCCACGTCCACTTCTCCTGTGTCGATGGTGTTGTTCTCTAGAAGAAACATCTTACCTGTCAGGTGGGAAATACTCAGCTGAGTCATTTGAATGTGGAAGAACAGCAAAAGAGACAGTTTGGTCAAATGGTCCTCACTCAGTCGTGAGCCGTAAATAAAACGTGAAAACTGATCCAAGTTCATTATGTTCAACATAGTTGAGAGTTTGGTGTCAAGAGAAGTCATCGTTGTTTTTTTTTTCCACTTTCAGCACAAAGGTTTAGTAAACTTGTTTCTCATCTAACACTCTGTGTCTCACTCTCTTTGTTTTCTGCCTTTTCTCTTTTCCTTAATTTTCTGTCTGTTTTTCTGATGCATGTTGGACAAAGAAAGCAGGTAGACTGAGAGATGAGAATATGAGAAAGTCAGACAGGAAGAATCAAAACATTATCAGACAAAACACACAATAATGGAAAGTAGACAGAATAATAAAAGGTCTCTTTTCAAATACAAAAAGAGAGTTGGCGGCGTTATCAGAAAGCAGTAAAAACGGCTAAATCTCAATACTTCTCTGATATAATTGCCTCAAACTCTCACAAACCACGATTCCTGTTTTCTACCCTAAACTCTGTTCTCCACCTCACTGAACCATCACCTCTAGAAGCCTCGACTGAGCTGTGCGAGAACTTTTTACATTTCTTTTTAGAAAAAATTGCGACCACCCGGGCTCTCATTTCTCCTCCAACTCATGATCCATCCATCTCACCTCAATCTGTTGCTGTATTTTACCATTTTGAACCAATCTCTCTGTCTTCTCTAGAGTAGGTCATGTGCAGCTTGAAACCATCTGGTTCCCCCTTTGATGTGGTCCCCCCTCGGCTACTAAAGGAGGTTTTTCCTACTCTAGATCCTTCCATTCTTTCTATTGTAAATAGCAGTTTATCCACTGGCGTGGTACCAAAAACCTTTAAACATGCTGCTGTTCAACCTCTTGTGAAAAAACCAAACCTTGACCCCTCAGTCGTATCCAACTTCAGGCCTGTCTCCAGACTCCCATTTGTTTCTAAACTTCTGGAAAAAATAGTTGAGTCCCAGTTGAAGTGCTTCCTGGAAGTTCACACTATCCCTGAGTTATTCCAATCTGGCTTCAAATCTCTCCACAGCACTGAGACTGCCCTAATGAACATGCATCAGAGTGCCCTACTGAAGTTTTTTTATGACATCTTCTTATCCACAGACACTTGTGACTCTGTGCTGCTTGTCCTATTGGACCTTACATCTGCTTTTGACACTAACAACCATGAGATGCTCATTGCTAGGTTGGAGCAGTGGGTGGGCATCACAGGGTCAGCCCTCAACTGGTTCAGATCCTACCTCGCTGACAGATCCTTTTGTGTTTCCATCAAAGATTTTAGTTCTGCACCGGAAGTCCTTAAATGGGGGTTCCGCAGGGGTCCATCCTGGGTCCTCTCCTATTCTCTTTATACCTGCTGCCACTAGGTGCTATTTTACAGAAACACAACATACCTTTTCACTTCTATGCCGATGACTGTCAAATTTACTTCCCCCTAAGACACAATGGTACATGCTCTATTCAACCTCTGCTCGACTGCCTGGCTGACATCAGGGACTGGATGGCTTTAAATGTATTACCGGTAAGTTTCAATGAAAAAAAGTCTGAAGCCATGTTGTTCCCTCCCAACGACACAATCACGAACCACTGCATCAACCTTTCTGCTCTACCCCTGTCTGAAAAACAAAAAGTCACAAATCTGGGAGTGATAATGGATCCTTCCATGAAACTCAACAGTCATGTAAACATGATCGTTAAATCCTGTTTTTTCCAGCTGAGGCGACTGTCTAAGCTGAAGCCCATATTATCAAAAATAACCTGGAGACAGTAATTCACGCATTTATTACATCTAGGCTTGATTACTGCAATTCACTCCTGTTTGGTATCAGTCAGGCCACCATTGCACGATTACAACTGGTTCAGAACGCAGCAGCCCGATTTTTAACTAGTACAGGCAAAAGAGAGCACATTACACCAGTCTTGGCCTCCCTGCACTGGCTACCGGTTCATCTTCAAATCCAGTTCAAAATTCTCCTGTATGTCTACAAATCGCTGAACAGTCTCGCCCCCCCCATCTCTCTGATTTGCTACAGCCGTATGTCCCACCACGTTCTCTGAGGTCAGCGGACCAGTTACTTCTCACAGTTCCAGGAACTCGTCTTAAGTGCAGAGATGACAGGACCTTCTCTGTAGCAGGCACAAGACTCTGGAATGAGTTACCTCTGGTCGTCAGACAGGCCCCCTCCCTCTCGGTTTTCAAATCCTGTTTAAAGACCCGTTACTATTCCGTTGCTTTCAACACCTGATGATCTGTCGTTATATTTATTACAGTATCTGCGATGATTTTATGTCTATATTCTGTTTTTTACTTCATTTTGTATGTTGCCTATGTGTTGCCTGTTTGTTTGTTTGTACATCACCTTGGTTGGCCTTGTCATGTCTTAAGTGCTCTATAAATAAAATGGTATGGTATGGTATAAAATAGTTGATGGAAGAAGCAATGAATGTACTTTATGTACAATCACCCATAATCATCGTTTAAAACACCAAACTAATTGTCCCTGGCTTCTGACACTGTAAGTTGAAGCCAGCAAGAAGTGTTTTCAAGAAACTGCCATGTTGTATTAATGGGAGAAAACAGCTGCGCTCTCCTGATTTGAGCATTAAGCCCCGCTTACACAATCATGACATTGCATGACATTTCTCTGAGCATGAAATAATAAATTAAAGCAAAACTTCTTTGAGATATGAATATTTGAATGTAAGCAAGGTAAGAGCTACTACAATCACCAAAAATGCTTGACAAATATTTCTGAGATGTGTTTTTATTTTTTATTTCATTTAAAGCAAAGTTTGTTTACATGGAGGGACATGATTTAAAATAGTACAGGGACCGTCCTGTGGGGATGCTATAATGACTCCGGCTGTCATATTGAGTGTAGTAATTTAATGCTCTATGCGTTCAGCAGGTTGTTGACCAGAGGGCAGCACTGATGTGGAAGGATTGTGCTGCAAGGCATTCATCCATAAACATCATCAGTGTAAATGCCTGCATGACCTCTGCAGGTTCAAGTCCTGATTACATCAAAGAATTTCTTTATTTTCTGATGTTGATTGCAGGTTTACACAATAATCCCTGTTTAAAGGAGACAGCCAAACACAATGAATCTGCTGTAGTTTCTATGCCAAGTCAGTAGCTGGCGCTGTGATTGCTGTTTTTGAATGACAAACATGTACAAAGTCTTCAATCTTAAATATAAAAACTGTCAATCCAAACTGGCGAGTACATGGATGCTTGTTTGGAACAAGCCTTGAGCCAACAGGTGATGTAGCACATACATGTTCTGCATCAGAAGCTTTGATAAATGGCCCTCTGCTGTCTGCCATTGTTACAGCTGAAATCTCCTGACTGAAGCTGTCTGTAGTGCGCACATCATTTTACACTGATTACAAATGTTTCCAAAAACTTCTATTTTGAAACATGGAATAAAGGTTGTCATAGACACAGAAACACTGTAAAAGTAATTTTACATTTTCACATACAAATTGCATTGTTTTAATTCAGGTCTATACTGAAACTTCTTATGGTTGAATACAGTAATCTCTCACAACCTCGCAATTCGTTTATCGCGGACTCGCTCTATCACAGTTTTTCAAAATAAGATTGGACATGACACACAGCTGGCTGATGATAGATGAGCCACATGATCGGCATGGAATTTTTATTCAAAGTACATTATTTAGCACCTGCTGCACATTTGTGCAGCTCAGAGCTGCAGGATAAACTTCCTCCTACAGCTGATCAACGGATCTCCATGCAGAGCGGAAAAGTGGGCGTGGCCAAGAGCGCTTGCAGGTGACTGAGAGTAGCAGAGGCAGGGAGCTGTATATATATATATATATATATA
>JBBPBX010001840.1:2916-15448 GCA_038048925.1 Garcialebias charrua | reverse complement strand
ATATATATGCAAAAACTCAGGACAGTATTACACTTTTATTATTTCATTTTATGCTTATGTTCATTAAATGTTTAGTGTTTAGCACAGATCTAGTTGCAGTGAATATCTCCAGTGGTGGAGAAAATCATCTCAATAACAACAGTAGCAGCAGTGTGGCTGTATTTGTCCTCATTACTCACAACAACCTCTTCTTGGACCTGCTCCCCCAGGTGGGACAGGTCCCTGGAAAAGTTCAGAGTTCAGTCATCACAGACTTCTTAGCTGCAGGTTGGAGTTCCCTGAAGAGGAAGAAGACAGCTGCTATCTCTGTCCCAGACTGGAAATAAAACACAAAGAGGTAAAAAAAAGAGTTAATAAGATTAAAACTTTAAATTTAAAAAAGTTAATTAGATAATAATAATAAAAGAACAACACCTCTTCTTGAACGGTTGTTATGAGGTGGTTGAATCTCTCGGTCATCATCATCATCATGGCAGGGCTTTAATCAGCTCCAGGGCTTGTTGACAACATCAGTTTGAGATTTTTCATAAAGTTCTGAACTTTTTGGCTGAAGTGTTGACATGATGGATGTTGTAGCGGGGCTCAGTAACTTTAAAGCCGGCGCATGAACAACATTCAGACGTAGATCCAGATCTTTAAAAACTCCTACAGCTTGTGTTATTGGTCTGGACCGATCTGAATAACCTGATGAAGAATGTTTAAATGCAGTTGTTATCGGTGTTTGCAACAAGCTGCTTTTCTTGCTTGTAGACGAGACGCTCACGTTCGGATGATGTTGTTTCAAGTCCGTTAACAAGTTAGACGTGTTGCTGCTGCAGATCCAATCTCCGTGAAACAACGTCCACACACAGCTTTGGATTTGTTCACATCTTTTAACAGGAAAGCCATAATGTTCCCAAACAGGAGACAGCAACGAGATGCTAGGCTGCTAATGCTACACATGCTGCAAGATAATAGTGCTGTGCTGAAACTCGCCTAGGAACGTTAGTTCCGCGGCGCATAATCTCCCGTTAATAAAATTTAATAAGTGAAAAAATAACCAAAACGGTACATAGGTGGACCGAACCGAACGTGCCGTCCCGAAACGGTTCGGTACACCCACGTGTACCGTTACACCAGTAATATATTTCATTCTGGCATTCTGTGTGGCTGCCCCCCGCCTATGTAACTCCCTCCCTGACTACCTGAGAGCTCCACAGTCACTGGTTGACTTCAAAAACGGCTTAAAGACTTTTTCTTTTTAAGCAAGCCTATTCTGCCTCCACATGATTTTATCTTGATCTTGGTTGATATTATTATTGATTTTTTTTAAACATATATTTATTGATTTTAACAAGAGAAACAGAATCATACTAATATTCAATTACCACTACTTAAAATATAAACCCAGAAAAGACAAAAATCAAAAGAACATACACACAGGGGGAGAAAAAATAAAAATAAAATCCCGCAGCAGACCCTCAAAAACCAACCAGCATATACAGTATATCAGAATAGTTCAACATATGACCTTATGGGGTCACGGGACGGCCGTGGCGTAGTGGTAATGGCAGTCGTCCCCCGATCCGAAAGTTGGCGGTTCGAGTCCCGGTTCCCACGCCATGTGTCGTTGTGTCCTTGGGCAAGACACTTAACCCTGAGTTGCTCCCGGTAGGTCTGGAAAAGCACCTTGCATGGTAGTCTGCCGCTACCGGTTTATGAATGTGTGTAGCATTCAATGTGTTTAGCCCTTTGAGATTTTCAGTAATGAAAAGTGCATTATAAATTGAATTCATTATTATTATTATTATTATTATTATTATTATTATAACAAGTCCTTTTTCCAGCCATCGAGTTGGATATCATTTTGTCAGATATTCCAAAATTTATCAAGCTTGTTCTTATTAAAATAACTGATTTTCTCAAGTGCAAAGTAAAACGTCATTTGCGTAGTCCATTGTGAGATTCCACATAATGAGTCTTTCTTCCATGAGGACGCAATACAGCGTTTAGCTTCCAAAAAGGAGACATTAAGTAGGGATCTCAAGTTGTTTGAGATAACAAAGTCATCAGGATAAATATTCAAGATGCACATTTTAGGATTTACAGGAACCTTTTTACCAATCATCTGACTAATCACAATCAATACCTCCTTCCAAAAAGCTAACACTTGAGGACATGCCCACATACAATGAAACAAAGATCCTTTTTTGTAAACCACATTTAATGCAAGTGTCAGGAATATTAGGGTTAAAGTGATGCAATTTAACTGGAGTGATGTATTGTCTAGTCAGCCATTTGTATTGTAGTAATTTGGAGTTTATGTTGGCGGATTGTTTATGAATCGAGGTGCAGGCTTCAGACCACTCCTCACTCGATACACTATCACCCAAATCTGTTTCCCATGCCTTTAAAATGTTGACCGAAGATTCTTTTGATTCGTCAGCAAACAGGGAATAGAGACGAGACACCTGCCCTCCTTCATCTAGGTGCTTTATGATAATATCCTCTAATGAAGACAAAGAGGGTATATCAAGATTATTTTGTTGCTTGGATAAAATGAAACTCCGGATTTGAAGATATTTATAGAAATGTTTTGTAGGAATATCATATTTGTTTTTAAGTTCTTCGAATGACATAAATACCTTCCCTGAGAAAAGATCAGAAATCTTAGCTACCCCCTTTACAGACCAGAGCTTAAATCCTAGGTCTGCTCTAGATATTACCTTTTTCCCAAATTATCAAGTACTTTTTGCCAAATAAGTATTATATTTTTCAGAAAGGGGTTTTTTGTTTGTTTGATAAGCTTTTTCCTGTCTGATGAATACAAGTATAAGTTTATAGGAATAGAGATCAGCTGTGACTCAATTGTAACCCACGCTGGGGGATGGCTGGTAATAAAGTAAAACATAGCTACCCTGATCTGAGCTGCCCAGAAATACCATAATAAATTTGGCAATTGTAAACCTCCTCTGTCACATGGCAAATATAATAGAGACAATCTCAATCTCGGACGCTTACTACTCCAAATGAAGTTGGAGAAAGTTTTATTTATCTCCTTAAAGAAGGAGGGGGGTGGGGAGAGTGGAATCGATTGGAAAAAATGTAAAAATGTTGGCAATATTGTCATTTTTATAATATTAACACTACCAATTAAGGAAATGGGCAGTTTGGACCATCTTTCTATTGAATGCATAACTGATTCTATAAGGGGGTTATAATTAGTTGGAATAATATCGTTTATTGTAGGTGTAACTTTAACACCTAAATAGGTAAATCCTTGTTTTGACGCTTCATATGGAGTAGAAACTGGGGGATTGAGACGTTCTTTTTCTGATAAGTACATTATTTCAGATTTAGTGTTATTTATCTTATATCCCGAAAAAAAACCAAAGGACTTAATTAACTCATTTATTGTGGGCATGGTGTTCCCCAACTTAGAGCAAAACAATATTATGTCGTCTGCATACAGGGCTATACAATGTTCCAAGCTCCCTATTCATATACCAGATATTTTATCATGTTTGCGAATTGCCATAGCTAAAGGCTCGATGGTCAGCGTGAACAACAAAGTAGAAAGGGGGCAGCCTTGCCTTGTCCAACGTTTCAGTTTAAAGGAAGATGAAGTCAGACCATTCGTCAAAATTTCCGCTTGTGGGTTTGAATATATTAACTTTACCCAACTAAGAAATTTCCCTTTTATACCAAAGCGTTCCATAACAGCGAACATATATTGCCATTCTATCCTGTCAAAGGCCTTTTCTGCGTCCAGTGACAGGATAGCATTGTCTGGGACTTCATATTTCTCAAAAATTACATTAAACACCCTTCTGATGTTATGAAAACCCTGTCTTCCCTGCACAAAACCATTTTGATCAGGGTGGACCATCATGGGTAGAAGTGGCTCCAACTTCCTGGCTAAGACTTTACATAAAATTTTAACATCATTATTAATCAGAGAAATTGGCCTATATGAACCACATTGAGTTGCAGGTTTACCTGGCTTCAGAAGTAGGGAAATTATAGCTGTATTAAGTAAAGGAGGTAGAGACCCTTTTTCAAAGGCTTCTTTATACATGTCAAGCATGGGAGGTATCAGTTTAGATTGAAATTTTTTATATATTTCAATTGGAATTTCATCAGGCCCCGGGCTCATCCCACCTTTCATACTTGTTATAGCCTCAGACAATAATTGTGCATCAAGCTCAAAATCAAGCGATTTTAAGGATTTGTTATCTAGGGGAATAAATTTTAATGAATCCAAGAAAGCATTTTGTGCCTGGGGAGCTAGGTCTGAGTAGTCTGAGTTATATAGTTTGTAGTAAAAATTTGAAAATGTGTTGTTTATTTTTTTGGGTCAGATGATAACTCCCCCTCAGCTGTTTGAATTGAGTTTATTGCTTTATCTGATTGTTCCTGTTTAATACGCCAAGCCAACAATTTACTGGCCTTTTCACCTTGTTCAAAATTCGACTGTTTCAATTTCATTAAACATTTGAATTGCTTTATTTGTAGATAGCATGTTATATTTAGCTCTTAACCTAAGAAGTTCTGTATTTAATTGGGTTGAAGGATTATGAAATAGTTGTATTTCAATGCTTTTAATAGATTTTTCAAGTTGTTCCAATTCTTGTTTATTAATTTTATGCTTGAAGCTGGTAAAACTAATCATTTGGCCTCTTAAATATGCCTTAAAGGCCTCCCATCTCACAGTTGCTGAGGTTTGGTGAGTGTTCAATTCAAAATACATATCTATTTTTGTTCCAATAAAATTTATGAAATCTGGGTCCCTAAGCCAAATTGATTGTAGACGCCACTTTGGTGAAAAGGAAAGATTAGGAACCTTAAGGTAGAATGAGATCGGAGCATGATCAGATATTACTATACTATCATACCAACTGGTTGTAATGTGTGAGACCAAATCAGCTGAGACTAGAAAGTAATCGATTCTTGAAAATGTTTGACAAGTACTGGAATAGCATGAGAAAGACGACTGATTAGGATGCATATTTCTCCATATATCAACCAAATTGAGATCTTTCATATAATTAAGTAATTATTTCCTTGTTTGAGCATGAGAGGTGTCTTTGCCTGTAGATCTATCTAGTGTTAGTATGAGCGTACAGTTGAAATCACCTCCAATGCTGTACCCTCCAGGCAGCGATGCTACGGATAGAAACAGGTGTCTAAAGAAAGCAGGATTATCATCATTAGTCCCATAAACATTAACCAAATTTAGTTTCACCGATAAAATCACACATTGTACCACTAGATATCTGCCAAATCGATCCTCATTTACTTTGATGAGCTGGAATGGCACCGAACTGTGGATTAGTGTAATTACGCCTCTCGAGTGTGAGCTAAAGGAAGTAGAAAAAACCCTACCGTGCCATCTTCTCCTCACTCTAATAACATCATCAGGAGTTAAATGAGTCTCCTGTAGGAAAACTATCTTAGCCTTTAATTCTTGAATCCTTTTCATCACCTGTGTCAGTTTAACAAGTTTATTCAGACCTCTCACATTCCAAGAGGTAAACTGAAGGTCAGAGGCCATCAAATGATGAACAAAAAAATTACAGTTACGTTATGTACATTTAAGAGTAAGCTGCAGAGTGATAACGTGACAAATAAAAACAAAAAGGAGTAAACACAACAAACAACAATTAAACAATAGAGCGTAAATCCCCAAACGAAGTACGCCCACCCACCCCACTGAAAACACTTCCCAAGGAGCCGCCAAAGCTTGGCCATGAAGCCCTGCTGGGCCACCCCGGCACTCAAGATGGCGAGGACCAGCATCTAGACCAAACCCATCAAACCGCAGTCCCCAGATGAACAGTTATAGAAATAACAACCAGTAAACTATAGTAAAAATAAACACAAACTTGCATGTGCAATATTAACCTTGGTTATTCCAACCGTGTTGTATATTAACCATGTATATGTACCCATGTACACACATATTGGAGACACCTTAATAATAACCTGTATAAACCCTCAAGCCATTATTATTGGTTTTACTTGATTTTATCACTTGTTTTATTTATTTATTTATTTATTTATTAAGCAGGCCTATTCTGCCTCCACATGATTCTGTCTTTAATCTTAGTTGATATTACTATTGATTTTACTTGATTTTATCACTTGTTTTATTTGTTGTAGCACTTTGAGATTTTTATTAATGAAAAGTGTGGTATAAATTGAATTCATTATTATTATTATTATTATTATTATATATAGTGGTGGTCCCCGACTTACGAACGAGTTCCGTTCATACGTATCATTCGTAAGTCAAAAATTCGTAAGTCGGGGACCACCTGTATATACCACATGAACCACCACTGATACACGTACATGTACGGTAATGAACAGTTACAAAGTTACCAAGCACTTTGCCTATCCTAACACAGCTACATAATTCTCAAAGTCCAAGGCTAAAAATTAAAAATATAATTTCTTACTTTGGGCTGATCAAATAAACTATATTATTATATTATTATTATAATATTATTATTATATTATTACATAATACAAAGACAAACGGCGCATGCAAACGCTGCGGCTTCTCTCTCTCCCAACAACACGGTGCTTTCGTCTGTCTTGTCCTGCATGCCGCAATGTGCCGGCACGTCTTTGTCTTGTCTACGTGTTCAAGAACGCGAGTATAGCCGTGAGTTCCTGCTTGATGTCGGAAAAACCGCTCATCTGGAAATAAACAACGAGCTCGAGGAGCAGCTACGAGACTGCGGCCTGCTCTGGAAGCCAGCACCGAGCCTCCCTTCATCGCGCCCGCAGTGGAAACGTCACTAGCGACGTGACAGGAAGCAGAAGCGGGGTAAGCGCGGAGGTATCAGAGCTAGGCTAGCAGCTAGCCCACACAAGCCGGCTATTCCATCCATGGTTTTGGCTAACGTATGCTCCTTGGACAACAAATTGGATTATATACGCCTGTTACAAACGACACAAAAGAAAGACTATTAGAGACTGTTGTGTGTTTGTATTCACGGAAACGTGGCTTAACAACAACGTTCCGGACCATGCTGTTATGCTTGAGACGCTAACATGCTACTGAGCGGACCAAACCCTCGAGGGAGGTAAGACAAACGGAGGGGGACTGTGTGTTTACATCAACAACGCATGTTGTCTGGATGTTGCTGTGGTCTACAAACATTGCTCACCTTTAGTGGAGTTTATGACTATTAAATGTAGACCGTTTTATTTACCGAGGGAATTTACAGCTGTTATGATTGTTGCTGTATATATTCCTCCAAGCTCCAACAGTAAAGTTAGAGGTGAGGCCCTGAATAAACTATATCTGCACATCAGTGAGCAACAAACAGCACACCCTGATGCTTTTCTCATCACGGCTGGTGATTTCAACCAAGCAGATTTAAAGAGTGTATTTCCAAAAACATACAGAAACATAAACTTTGCAACAAGAGGAAACAACACACTGGACCAAGTTTACACCACCATGAAAAATGCCTACAGAGCCCTCCCCCTCCCCCACATTGGTGCTTCTGACCATATCTGTGTTATGCTAAAGCCAGCATACAGGCCACTGGTGAAAGTCACAAAACCAGTCCGCAAGCAGATACGAGTGTGGCCAGAGGGGTCTTCAGAGGCACTCCAGGACTGTTTTGACACCACAGATTGGGGTATGTTCAAAGAAGCTGCTACCACAAACAACAACACATGTCTCCAGGAGTACTCAGACACTGTATGTTCATACATCACCAAGTGCATTGATGATGTAACCAACCTCAAGACCATCACTGTTCGGGCTAATCAGAAGCCATGGCTGACAGCAGAGGTTTACAGACTCCTGAAAGCCAGGAATGCTGCCTTCAAAGCGGGAGATCAGGTGGGCCTGAGGGCAGCCAGAAAGAACCTGGCCCAGGGCATCAGAAAGGCCAAGAAGCAGTATTCCAGGAAAATAGCTCACCGTTTCAAGGACAGCAAGGATACACGCAGTCTGTGGCAGGGAATACAGACCATCACAAACTACAAACCATCCCCCCAGACCTGTGACAGCTCAACCTCTATGCTGAATGAACTGAATGAGTTCTTTGCTCGGTTTGAGGCAAGTAACAGCACACCTGCACATAAACTCCCACCCTCTCCTGATGGCCAGGTGCTGGCACTGTCCTCAGACAGCACAAGAGTCAGAGTCAGAGAGTCAGAGTCAGAGAGAGTCTTTATTGTCATTTGCACCGCATGTGGTACATGTGATGAAAACGAGATTATGTACACGAGGTCCCAGTTACATCCAACAACAAATGAAAGAGAAAAACAGTAATAACATCTAGAATTAACTAAGAAAAACATCAACTAGTAATACACTAAGCCTAATATAGTGGGAATAAACAGCAGCACGAACATGAGTTTGTATGAGCAGATGGTCACAGATGAACACAGATGAACACAGCAACAAGAAAACAGATCAGCATCAGTATGATGTGATATTTTGCAGTGTATATTTTTTATTTTAAGGTGATCATTCATCAAGATTAATGCCCGGAAGGCCTCTGATCCTGAGCCGCTTGGCCTTGTGGTGCGGACACAACAATCTCACTCTCAACATGGAGAAGTCAAAAGAGATTGTCGTGGACTTCAGGAAGAGGGATGCACAACATGCCCCTCTGACCATCAACAGCACCGCAGTGGAGAGAGTAGACAGCACCAAGTTCCTGGGAGTGCACGTCTCAGAGGACCTGTCCTGGAGCAGGAACACTGCATCACTGGCCAAGAAGGCTCACCAGCGTCTCTACTTTCTCCGCAAGCTGAAAAGGGCTGGAGCTTCAACCCCCATCATGTGCACCTTCTACAGAGGTGCCATAGAAAGTGTCCTGACCAGCTGCATCACTGTGTGGTTTGGTGCATGTACTGCATCCTGCCGCAAGAGCCTCCAGCGCATCGTGAGAGCAGCTGAGAAGATCGTCGGCACCTCCTTCCCCTCACTGCAGGACTTACACAGCAACCGCCTCACTCGGAAAGCCCTCTGCATGGCAGGTGATCCCACACACCCACTACACAGCTGCTTCAGACTGCTGCCATCAGGGAGGAGACTGAGGAGTCTCCAGGCTCGAACCAGCAGACTGAGAGACAGCTCTGTTCATCAGGCAGTCAGGATGCTAAACACTCTGCCTGCTCTGCCTCCCCTCCCATTTGAACTGCCTTAACACAAAAAACTTTCTCACACATTACCACACAACACAAAGATTTTAACACTGGACTCTGTGTCATCAAACGGGTTATTCACTAAACTCTCGGTCATGTGCTCATTCAGTTTGCACTACTTCTCATATTTGCACTAATGTTTGTATTACATCACTGCCTATAGTCATACTACTGTTTACATTCACTGTTTACATTTATTAATACTGTTTACATTTATTACTACTGTTTACATTTATTACTACTGTTTACATTTACACTACTTTTATATCTACACTACTGCTGATACATATACAGTATTCTCTGACTAGCCTTATTTAAGGATGCCCAATGTGCCTTACTGCATATGCCACTTTGCCTCTATACCAACATCAACTACCTCATACATATACTGTGTACATTAACTCATATGCTGCTTTGCCACTCTTTGCAAATGTCAATGCTAGAACCTTCAGTTTATTTTATAGATATACTTTTTATACTTTTTTATACTACTATGCAAAAACTCAGGACAGTATTACACTTTTATTATTTCATTTTATGCTTATGTTCATTAAATGTTTAGTGTTTTAGTGTTGGTGTAAATTTTCATACTTTTATACTACTATGCAAAAACTCAGGACAGTGTTACACTTTTACTATTTTATGCTTATGTTTATTAAATGTTTCAGTGTTTTAGTGTTTAAATGGCTACTGTTGCACCGAGGGACTGAGAGAAATGCAATTTCAATCCTGTGTATGTCCTATACATATTGCAGTTCTGACAATAAAGTTGACTTTGACTTTGACTTTTAATCAAGCTTGTCTCGTCTGTTTGCATGTAAGCTCCTTGCACGTCCGAGCTCCGCAACTTCGTGCTGCTCAATGTGGTACAAACTGTTTACAGGAAGGACTGTTAGCATGTTAACTCCATACATTTGGAGCCAGAAAAAGAGTTAATAACTTACTGAAAGCAGTTTCTACGCGGCGTCCATCCAAAAAAACTGCTCCGCATTAGCATGTTAGGCCCCGCCATTAGCAGCACCCGTTAGCATGTTAGCCCATCCAAGGCTGCCGCAGCTGGCCCAGCTCGCTGTCTGCTGCTTCACAGCGTCGTTTTCCTTCGTCCATCCGTCATTCCACAAAACCGCCGTTCAGCTCCTGCTCATGTATCCGAGCGTAGGAACCTCTAAACGGACACTGTCCGTCCGAACCCGGCTCTTGAGGCCGGATATAACTGGCTAAACAGCTGAACACCACCGAACACTGCGGGAAACTGCGTAATCGGCTTCAAAATAATAATAATATGTAATAATAATAATAATACTTTATTTATAAAGCCATTTAAAACAACCACAGCTGCAACAAAGTGCTATACACATGTTCCAACATGGCGGCGCGTGCAAACGTTGCGGCTTCTCTCTCTCCCAGCAACATGGTGCTTTCGTCTGTCTTGTCCTGCACGCCGCAATTTGCCGGCACGTCTTTGTCTTGTCTACGTGTTCAAGAACGCAAGTATAGCCGTGAATTCCTGCTTGATGTCGGAAAAACCGCTCATTTGGGAATAAACAGCGAACTCCAGGAGAAGCTACATGAGCTCGAGGTGGAGTTACATCAGCTTCGTGACTGCGAGCTGCTCTGGAAGCCAGCCCCGACCTTCCCTCCATCGCGCCCGCCGTGGAAGTACCACAAGCGGCGTGACGCTTCACCGCGCCCGCCATGGAAACGCCACAAGCGGCGTGACAGGAAACAGAAGCGGGGTAAACGCGGAGGGATCAGAGCGAGGCTAGCAGCTAGCCCACACAGGCCGGCGATCCCATCCATGGTTCTGGCTAACGTGCGCTCCTTGGACAACAAATTGGATTATATACGCCTGCTGCGAACGACACAAAAGACTGTGAGAGACTGTTGTGTGTTTGTATTCACGGAAACGTGGCTCAACAACAACGTTCTGGACCATGCTGTTCAGCTGGAGCAGCTAACATGCTACAGAGCGGACCGAACCCTCGAGGGAGGTAAGACAAGGGGAGGGGGGCTCTGTGTTTACATCAACAACGCATGGTGTCGTGATGCTGCTGTGGTCTACAAACACTGCTCACATTTAGTGGAGTTCATGACTATTAAATGCAGACCGTTCTTTTTACCGAGGGAGTTTACAGCTGTTTTGATTGTTGCTGTATATATCCCCCCAAGCTCCAACAGCAAAGATAGAGGTGAGGCACTAAATGAACTATATCTGCACATCAGTGAGCAACAAACAGCCCATCCTGATGCTTTTCTCATCACGGCTGGTGATTTCAACCATGCAGATTTAAAGAGTGTTCTTCCAAAAACATACAGAAACATAAACTTTGCAACAAGAGGAAACAACACCCTGGACCAGGTTTACACCACCATGAAAAATTCCTACAGAGCCATCCCCCTCCCCCACATTGGTGCTTCTGACCATATCTGTGTTATGCTAAAGCCAGCATACAGGCCACTGGTGAAAGTCACAAAACCAGTCCGCAAGCAGATACGAGTGTGGCCAGAGGGGTCTTCAGAGGCACTCCAGGACTGTTTTGACACCACAGATTGGAGTATGTTCAAAGAAGCTGCTACCACAAACAACACCACATGTCTCCAGGAGTACTCAGACACTGTATGTTCATACATCACCAAGTGCATTGATGATGTAACCAACCTTAAAACCATCACTGTTCGGGCTAACCAGAAGCCATGGCTGACAGCTGAGGTTTACAGACTCCTGAGAGCCAGGAATGCTGCCTTCAAAGCGGGAGATCAGGTGGGCCTGAGGGCAGCCAGAAACAACCTGGACCGGGGCATCAGAAAGGCAAAGAAGCAGTATTCTGGGAAAATAGCTCACCGTTTCAAGGACAGCAGGGATACACGCAGTCTGTGGCAGGGAATACAGACCATCACAAACTACAAACCACCCCCCCAGACCTGTGACAGCTCAGCCTCTGCGCTGAATGAACTGAATGAGTTCTTTGCTCGGTTCGAGGCAAGTAACAGCACACCAGCACATAAACTCCCCCCCTCTCCTGATGGCCAGGTGCTGACGCTGTCCTCAGACAGCGTAAGGCGATCATTCATCAAGATTAACGCCCGGAAGGCCTCTGGTCCTGACAACATACCTGGTCGTGTGCTGAAGGACTGTGCAGGGGAACTCGCAGCGGTCTTCACGGACATCTTTAACATCTCACTGAGCCAGGCCATCGTCCCCACCTGTTTCAAAGCCACCACCATCATCCCTGTCCCAAAGAAGGCAACGCCCGCATGCCTCAATGACTATCGCCCAGTAGCACTCACCCCCATCCTGATGAAGTGCTTTGAACGGCTAGTCATGAAAAGCATCACATCTGTCCTCCCTGACTCCCTGGATCCCTTCCAATTT
>JBBPBX010001839.1:52859-97133 GCA_038048925.1 Garcialebias charrua | reverse complement strand
ACTACGAATGAACCAAGTTAAAATATATAATCGAGCTACTGGATGCACGACCTACGAACGAGCCTCATTAGTAGGGATGGGGCTGATCCGATCCAGTATCGGTATCCGATACCAGCATAGTTTCAGTATCTGGTATCGGTTCCAACCTGCCAAAACTTTCCGATCCGGTTTCAAAGAGTATTTATTTTCAATCACATTCTGTGACTGCTTTAACAGTGTGTGAGTTAAACCCAATCACGAGACTTAGGGCTTCACAACAGGAAGAACCTAAACTTTAACAGTGAACAGGAGGCAGGTCTTCACCACACACATCCTTCTTACTCATGGTTCAGTTGGAAAAACTAAAAAAACGCTAAGCATGATGGGAAATACAACACAGCCACTGCCTTACTGGTTAATGGAGTGGCTGTGTTGTATTTCCCATCATGCTTAGCGTTTTTTTAGGTTTTCCAACTGAACCATGAGTAAGAAGGACGTGTGGGGTGAAGACCTGCCTCCTGTTAGCTGCTAAAATTTGTGAGGTTCCTGTGGTTAGGCTCAGAGAGTCTTCATTGGATTTCTCACACCGTGTTGAAATAAATGTTCTCAGTTCAAAATCTTCATTATACAGTTGTGTACTTGAACGGTATCGGATTGGAAAAGTATCGGTATTGATCGATACCCAGTTTCAAAGTATCGATATTGGATCGGAAGTGAGAAATGTGGATCGGTGCATCCCTAATTACAAGTATATAATCGAGCTACAGCGTAACTGCGTCAGTACGGCAAGCGGCCAGGTGGGGAAGGGGATTGCCTTGGCTGTTGTTTGTTGGGCATGGGCATGACACTGCGCATGACAGTGGAAAAGTACCGCCAGCGAGAGGGGGGGCTGGGCTTCCGGCGGATGTACACACAGCCGCAGTGCACCTGGCGGCGGAGGGATCCGTACAGGTAAAGCGGTACTATTTAAAGGGCTGCGGCCATTTTGTCCCTCCTTGTGGTTAGTTACGGCGAGAGTGAAGACATACGACATACGAGAACGAACGAACAAGAACAACAAAAAAACAACGAACAACGAAAAAACAACATACGAACAACGTACGAACAGGTAATAAATTTAAATTTAGCATTTTTAGACGAAAGCGAACGTTAGCACGTTAGCATTCATTTGTCAACGTTAGCAGCATTAATTTTCATTTTTGCTCCTTAGGAATTAGCACGTTAGCACGTACTGTATGCTAATTTTCAACGGGTCATTGTCATTGTTGACATCATTTTGCTGATGGGAGTTCCTGCTGATTTGCTGCTGTTCTGATGTTAAAAGATGCTCTTTGAGAAGTGCTCATGGTTCATGGTTGACATCACTCTGCTGATGGATGGATGGATGGATGGATGCATGCATGTGGTTTTATGCAGATTTGCTGCAGTTCTGATGTTAAAAATTGCACTTTGAGAAGTGTTGATGTTTCATTGTTGACATCATTTGCTGATGTTAGTTCCTGCTGATTTGCTGCAGTTCTGATGTTAAGTTACTGATGTACAGTTACTGTGTGTGTTTATGGACGAATGTGTGGTTTAATGTGTTCGATAAGTGTTTGTAAATAAAGTTCTGTGCATGTTTATGGCCCAGTATGTCTGCTTGTTCAGTCTCATGCTGATAAATGTGTGTGTGGCGCACCGTTAGCGTTATTTCCGCGACCTACGAACGAAACCAGGACCTACGAACGGGACGCTATTTTCACCCCCGACCTACGACAGAATCGAGCTGCGAACGGTCCTTAGGTCCGGAACTCGTTCGTAGGTCGGGGGTTCCCTGTATAGTTTAAGATGTTCCTGCATCTCAGACTTGTATCTCATATACCCTATAGTGAGAATGAATGTCATTATTAAAGCAAGAAACCCAATTAACACAATTCAACAAGTTTACTTTACTGCAGCCAGAGCTGCACTACATGCATATTCACCAAAAGCATTAATATGTGCGTAATAAAATAAAATAAAATGAATAATTGAATAAAATGTATTTTACTCACCAAAAGTTTTGACACAAACTTCCTCCTCCTCTCCCACTCAGAGTTCAGTTCCTGTCCTACAGGTCACCATGGTGTTTCCATTTCAACAAAAAGTCATTTTCTGTCACCCTGAAAGCTAACGTTGAAATTCGAGTCTGCTCTGTCATATTTCTGGCATAAGTTTTAATTCGCTTTAGGGCTGAGAATGTCCACTCGACATTTAACTTGTGCAGACTCTACAGATTCAGTTTCTGTTAGCGAATTTTCGGTCAAGGGTTATGAAAGTTTTTATTACATTTTATTATTGTGGCTGAGAACATTTCCCCCTCCTGCCATGAGAACGTGCAGCTCGACTGTCTCCTAAAACTCACTTTTATCTCAGACTGGAGGCTAACTCACGATGTCTCTCTGTTGCCCATAAACCATGTTTGTGCAGAACCATGTTTGTGCAGACAAAGAGAGTTGTGAGTTAGGACCGCAGCTGGCTTCAACATGAAGGAATGCCCACTGAACTGTTATTGTTATAAAACAGACGACACAGTTCGAGGTTCACTCTGTGACTTGTCTTCATGCAGATGTATTTATGTATGTAACCTGTCCTGAATGCGGCCCTTGCAAGTAAAAGCCGGTTAAAAAAATTCTTAACCTGCCATGAGTTGTGGCTCGTTTGAATAAACATTAGTGAACGAGAATATTTTTCAGTTTCCTAGCTCTGGCCAGTACGTTCTTTGACCATTCAATCAAATGCCTGCTAGAAGGCCCTGGTGTCGCCATCTCAAAATCTGCTTGGTTAAAGCAAGTTTCATTGCCATTTCTTTTGAGCTACAGATGCCTGCACTGTTGATCCTGAAGGCTCCGAGGCAGATTCCTTTGACCTTAGCAACACATGATGGTTGAAATAAGATTGAATCAAAGCTCTGTAAATAGATGCTATTGGACGCAGTGCAACCAGGAGAAAAGTTACAAAATAAAGAGGACATTTCGGACTAATATTAATACTGTAGATAGAAAAAATATGTGATGGACTTCTGACCTGCCCAGGGTGTACCCTGTCTCTCGCACAGTGACTGCTGGACATGGGCACCAGTGACTCCCACAACCCAAAAAGGAAGAAGTTTGTTTGTTTGTTTGTTTGTTTATTTATTTCATTTCAATTAAAAACAATACAATTTCAAGAAAAAAACAAAATATAAAATACCTATAAAATGAAAGGCGGCAGAAGAAGAATAAATTCTTATCAATTCTGCCCCTTCTTAACAAAATCAATCCAAACAATCAATTCAAGCAATAATCACAAATAATACAACAAACCACAAAACTTATCACAATTATTCATTATATTTCCATAAAATTAACTTAACTGTATCTCATCAGCATTATATTCTTGATATTTTTCTTAAATACAAATAAAGATTCCTCTTTTTTAATATAATTATTCAAACCATTCCAGACCTACTGCAGATACATATACAGCATTCTCTGACTAGCCTTATCTAAGGATGCCAAATGTGCCTTATGTGCCTACTTCATATGCCACTTTGCCTCTATACCAACATCAACTACCTCATACATATACTGTGTACATTAACTTATATGCTGCTGTGCCACTCTTTGCAAATGTCAATGCTAGAACCTTCAGTTTATTTTATAGATATACTTTTTATACTTTTTATACTACTATGCAAAAACTCAGGACAGTATTACACTTTTATTATTTCATTTTATGCTTATGTTCATTGGGTGTTTGGTGTTTTAGGGGTGTTTGGTGTTTCAGTGTTGGTGTAAATTTTCATACTTTTATACTATTATGAAAAAACTCAGGACAGTGTTACACTTTTACTATTTTATGCTTATGTTTATTAAATGTTTTAGTGTTTAGTGTTTAGATGGTTACTGTTGCACCGAGGGACTGAGAGAAACGCAATTTCGGTCCTGTGTATGTCCTGTACATATTGCAGTTCTGACAATAAAGTTGACTTGACTTGACTAGACCTACCCCGCAAACTTGTTCTAAACTTTGGCTTAACAAAAATATCTGTTCCTTTTAAATTACAACTACTACTCCTTTTTACAAAATACGCTTGTATGTCCAATGGTAAATTGTGATTCTGAGCCCTGTACATTAGTAACAGATTAAAGTAGTCCACCAAATCATAAAACTTGAGTAATTTCAGTTGATGAAGTAAAATACTTGAAGGATGACACAATAATGTTTTCTTGAGATAATACTTACAGCTCTTTTTTGTAAAATAAAAATAGACTTGGTTACAGTTTTACAAGCTGTACCCCAGACGCCAATACAACAAATTAAATGTGGCACAATAATTGTATTATACAGCAAACACAAAGCCATGTCAGTCAGTAAGTCCCTCGCTTTATATAGTACTGCCATGGACTTAGACAGTGGGTAAAGATAATGGATTGTAACGATTTATTAAGTCAAGTCAAGTCAATTTTATTTCTATAGCACAGTTAAAACAGATAAACTGTTATCAAGGTGCTTCACACACACAACATAAAAGAGGTTTAAAAATTTACAGAAACCGTAACACACATCACTAGTAAAAATCATGATATTAATAGCAGTAAAAGTAAATAAAAATGTATAAGAACAATATTAAAATGAAAAACACAGTAAAAAAGCACAGTAAAAAAAAAAAAAAATAAATATATATATATATATATATATATATATATATATATATATATATATATACAGTACACTAGGTCAGCTCACACAGTATGAAACACCAGAGGACCCAGAATGATCATGAACCGTAAGAGCAACCACAAGACCAGAAATAGTTTTGTGTTTATTTACAAGTGAGTAACATGCAAACGTTCATCTGCGACCTTTGGAGGAACGTAGTGGAACCCTGAAGACAAGAGAACAGTTAGGAGCCAAGAGAGTCTGCAGATGATGATGATAACAAACAGACCACTTACTTGAGGAGAAGATGGTAAACTCCGGGGCATGAGAGTCCAAGGTTCCAGGGTCAGTCCAGTGAGGTCCCAGGACAATCAAGGGATAACTCAGGCAAGTGGTGAAGGCAAGGATGGAATGAAGGAAGTACTCAGATAACACAGGAGGATCCATTGTTTTGAAAGAGCTCATGAGATTTTGTGAGGCATAGGAGCAAGGAGTTAGAATAGACCTTTTACCAGTTGACGTCATCGCGCATGCGCACTCGTATTTCGCGTCCCGGCCACTACACATCTTGGGGTGTCTATGAGTGCACACCTATTTCTCCAGCTCCCCGAGCGCCTTCTATGGCTGCTCACTGCACCGCCTGGTAGGTGGTTGGGTTAAATGCAGAGACGAATTTCGTCTGTGTATGGGAAACATACGCAAATGACAAGCTTAGACAATTATTATTATTATTATTATTATTTTTCCAGAATTTTCCGGAAGTCTGGGGGTGACGCGTCAATACTACTGCCAACGGTCGCGGTGGTGACAAGCTCCGTGGATGGTGGTGATCCGTGGATGGTGGTGATCCAAGCTCCGTGGATTACGTTCCTACATTACATCTTGGATATGGGAAACAGACAAAACAGAGAACAACCTCCCGCAGCAGAATGCTACTGGACAGTTGCTAAGCTAGCAGCTAGCTAGGTCTACTACGAGACCTCGCTGTTCCTCAGTCCACTGCCTGTGTTGAAGTTTCAACCTGTTTCAACCTGCGACATGCAAAGAGATTCTTCCTTCAACCCCCCTGAAGAAATAACAGGTGAATAAAATAGCATAAAACATGCAGCTGTATAAAAATGAACAGACCACTGCACTGTTAGCTGTCATCATTTGAACTCTTTCTGCGTTGAAAAAATATACAGTAGTAGTTTCCACAAGACAAACATGTTTTATTAACATTATTTGAGGTCTGACTTTAAAAACATTTCAGCCATTTCTCTGTTTCTGTAAGTTATTCGCACAGTTTTGCTGGGAGCATCGGTGAAATGCTGTCACAGAAAAAAAAAGCAATCCTGTCATCAATGTGTATAAGCATACAGTTTAACTATACACAAGACTGTTTTGTTTATTGTCAAACATGAATAAATACTTTGTTTTACAGCAGCAACTGGCCAACAACTCCTTGCTGACAAAGGGTTTGATGTCAAGTCAGAGGTGGAAAAAGGGAAGCTAGTCTGTTCAACCCCCCTGAAGAAATAACAGGTGAATAAAATAGCATCAAACACTGTGCACAGTTTTGCTGGGAGCATCGGTGTACGGTGGCCCTGAGGTGCAAAACACATTAACAAATAAGTGTTTAGCCTTATTTGTTAATGTGTTTTGCACCTCAGGGCCACCGTATCGGTGACATGCTGTCACAGAAAAAAAAAGCAATCCTGTCATCAATGTGTATAAGCATACAGTTTAACTCTACAAAAGACTGTTTTGTTTATTGTCAAATATGAATTAATACTTTTTGTTTTACAGCAGCAACTGGCCAACAACTCCTTGCTGACAAAGGGTTTGATGTCAAGTCAGAGGTGGAAAAAGGGAAGCTAGTCTGAACCTGCCCCATTTTCTGCATCCAGCATCCAGACACAAGCAGTTCACTGAGGAAGAGGTATGTATTGTACAAGGAGTGTTGTGACCTTTTTTAGCAGTAAGTGCAATAAAGTAAAAATATCTTTGTAAGTACAGGTGTTTCCGGCAGCGTCTAACTGGCCCGGCGGTGCACAAAGATTTGCTTGCCCGCAGGGCCGACACGCATTTATGGACCTGTCAGGCCTGTCATGATCCAAATATATATATTTTAAATAAATTATGTCGACCGTGACATCACATTTGTTGAAGTTTTTGAAGGACATCACGCTAATCCAATGAAAACTCACAGCACTCCTCAGCTGGCTCAGTCATTCCCTCCCCAATTTGACCAAATTTATATACTGTATTCAAATCCATGTTTATTACAGTAATTGATTAATGAAATAGTCCACACATCCCAAAACACATTGATTGTAGTACATTAAATTTAGAAATGAACACACCAACCTTTAAATATAAAGCATCTGTGCTCTAATTTGACTTTTAGTGAAGTGGAACTTTTTTTTAGTTAAATTTTTTAATCTGTTAATATACAAATGCTGTTTTAGTCACATTTTATGATTTTGAATCTCTCTAGATAAAGAAAGAGCGTTTACAACAAAAACAGGTCAGTCTCTCTTATCATGGTGACCTAACCAGGCTGAAAGAAAATCCTCTTTATGACTCTGCTGTTGTCAGAGCTGTTCTCTAGTTCAGCTCTCTGGTCATCCAATGACTTAGCAAAAAAAAAAAAACATAAACATTACACTGTCTAAAGTCTCCAAGTTGTCAGAGAAGGCATCATTAAAAAAAAACATTAGCAGGTTACTGTCTGTCCTAGGCTGCTGTCCTTAACAAGTGAAATGACAAACACAAACACATCTTCTGGTATGTGCTGGTGAAGATTCTCAGTCGTCCAGGACATGATAAAATCAGAACAAGCGCTCAATGCAAAAACAACTGGACTTTATTTGTTGCAGAAAGGGTGAAACGTTTTCTGCAACAAATAAAGTCCAGTTGTTTTTGTATTGAGCGCTTGTTCTGATCTTCTGGTATGTGTTGTTTCTGTTTGTGACTTATATAAATAATGTGTGTGCTTGTGAGACATTTAAAGATGTTTTGAACTTCTGGCAGGTCTCTCTGATGGCGTGGAGATTGAACAGGGGCCGCGGTCGTCAGCTACTTCATCTGCCGGAGAGTCTGGATCGAGAACTGCAGCCAGGGTCTTTGAGCATATCTTAAAAGAAAAAAAAAACATGTAGTTTTAAAATCTAGACAAAATAAAGGAATTAAAGAAACATACAGATAAGCGTTATTGGTTTTTAATGTTTACTACTACAACCTGCAATAGGTCAAGAATGGCTCCACGCTCAAAATGTCCTTGTGAAGACCAGCCAGCAGTGATGGTGGGCTCATTCCGGTCATCAGGATGTCGTGGGTCAAAACACAGTCTGTTCAGCGTTCTCCTGGAAAACTTCTCAACACAGATGTCATGCCTTAAATGACACCAACATGAAAAATGTGGTTGATATCTAACACATATTAGCAAATCTGTTTGTAGAAGTGTTTTTTAAAAAATGTCAAAAAACTATTCCAGATCTTACCATTGTAGAAAACATTTAAAACCGTACATATGTGATTGCATTTATTATCTAGTGCCACTAGAAAACAACAATAATTAACACAATACAATAAACTACAATTGTACAATGTTGAATAGTTTTTTGACTGGGATAAGACAAGATAAGTGATATTGTATTATTCCAATTGTTGGTGAAGTTTCACTGAAAGTCACCTTTCTGGGTATTTGTGTTATAAGCGTAATATGAAATGTCTTCAGGAACACTGATTAAACTCACTTTAAAACTTGCAGCTCATCCAAGTAGCAGGTGCAGTTCGTTTTTGGGCTGGTCTCTTCCATGTACAAGGTAACTGGGTGCAGGTTGGTTTAGAAAGTATTTCCAGCATGGTTGCAGCCACCTCCTTGTCTGCAAACACAAACACAATATACAACTATTGTATGTGTCATTATGGAATTCACATGCAAAATATATTGTTTGTAATATATTTAAGATTTTCACACATGTTACGTCTAAAGTGTAAGCTGTATAAACAGCATAAGTGCATTAGTAAATCAAAGATAATTAAATTTCCCTAGGAAAGCTAATAAATGTATCTCTTGGGATAGTTATTATTTTTCACATCACAACATCACCAATTGTCTCAGGCTTAATTTAAGACATAGTTTACAGAAATCAAATAAGAAATAAGGACGCTGTGAACATTTGTGTGACTCAAACGTCATGTTTTTGTTTACATACTGTGCACTGACAGCTCTTATGAAGATGTGGCGCTAGTTATAGCAGCTAACAGAAGATGTTGAACCTGTAACAATAACCAAACCAGTCTAAATATCAGAAGTATTGGTGTGAGAAATTTAAAACTTTTATTTCTGACGCTTGGATAATACAGGTTGTTGACAACTACACACAACGGCTCACCCTGCTGGACATTCGCAAAAAGCCTGAAGGAGTTCCCCATTTTCCATCAGCGCACATAATCACCTCCTCTCGTATCTGCGGCACAATGTTCAGGCATTTTCACCAGTTGTTGTCCACTATTTTAAGAAATCAAGCTTCTACAACTCTCTATCATTACGAAGCTCCTCGGCTCCTTCCTAACCCCCCGGCATCCGGTTTCGGCTTTTTGCCGTCCAATCAGAACGCTCGTTTCTGGCGAGCTTTGCGCGATGACGTCAACTGGTAAAAGGTCTATAGCCAACACTAGAGAATACAACAAAGAGACTACATCAGGCAGACAATGCACCAGCGTTGGAGTGGTGTCCTCAAGTTCCTTTTATACACCTGCTGCTCATCAGGGAAAGGATCTGCATGTGCGTCTCCAGTAGCGACTGTCATATTTTTTTTTAGATAATTTGACCCCAAGTGGCTGACGGAGAAGAAAAACAGAGTCAGGAGTTCCAGAATAATAAAACTGTTTTTATTTTGCAGGTTCAAATCCTCCAGGCTGAAAAAACAAGGCAGGGGACAAGGTGAGTATCCAGAAGGATCCTCAGAAAGCAACTGATCAATTTATGGTGGGGTTCTTGTTCTTACTGCAATGTTTCTTGTAGCCCAGTCCAGAGGGGAGAGGTCCGAGGAGTTCCAGGGTTTCAGGTGATCTAAGTAGTGAAGCGGGGTGAGTGTTTGAGAGAGAGGAGCAGATCGTCTGTGGTAGAATAGATTATCTCATAAGTCTGGCAGAGGTTCTTACACCCAGGCAGAGTAGTCCTCCAAACCAGGAACAGGTGTGGAGTGGTGGCTGATTAGGATTGACTGCAGCTGAAGAGTGAGAGAATGGCTGGTGGACCTAGAACTCCCACAGCGACATTGGTGGAGAAAGCTGTAGGAGCAAAACTCTAGGACTCCTACATGGATGGATGGATGGATGGATGGATGATGGATGGATGGATGGATGGATGGAAGAAAAAATATACTACAATGTAAGTTAGCGACTCTGCTAGCAGAGAAGGCTTTGCTGGCCCTGATGGTCCACCGTTGCATTACACCCTTACAAAATGGTTAAAATACAGTACAGTAGTTATTGAAAGCCCAACGTTCATCTAAAAGTAATGCCCATGATAAGAGTATGTACATTTCTGTCTGTTGATGCAGAGTTTTCGTGGCATGTGCTTGGAGAAGATTTATTAGGAAGTAAAGGCTCCGGCATGAATTAAAATTCATTGACATGAAAATTATAACCATGGCGTCGCTGTAAAGCCTCACCATTTAAAGACCTTGGGCTGTAAATCGAGTGTGCAGCTCCTTAACGTCCTGTAAGATGGGTCACATCCTCCGTCCTCTCGGGAACAGACTGAAGCTGATACTCAGGACCTTTAAGAAAAACACAACACTAAACTCTGCACGTACAGCCACGACGAGACTGCCCTTTATGTAAGTAATAACAAATATTATTGCCCAAGTTCTCATAAGAGGATGAAGCTCTCAGAGGACACATGATGTGTCTGTATTAAATTAAGAAAGCCTTCAGATGCGATCACATCACTCCGAGCATCTGTGTTCCCATAATTATACCCGTCCCAATAAGAGAGTTGTAAAAGCAATCTATGCCATTGCTTATTTACTATCCCAGCACATACAGTGTCAATTAAACGTGCTTCCCAATAGGTCATCAAACTGGTAAGTGGATTGATTAAATTGTACATTTGAATTTAGTTTTTAATTGTTTGTTTGATGTGGCGGCAATGAAATTACAGCCCGATTCAGTCGTTTGATGTTTATTCTGATGGATGAGAGGGTTGAAAAGAAAAGATGCTAAATGCGGTTTAAATTCAGGACTTTTTTTTCAATTAGTGCCGTTGGCATTACATTGGATGTTGGGATTATTTTAAAATGAAGTGCGCTGATGCATAAGTTTTGAAGTACACATACTTTGTTTTATATGAACACTGATTCAAGGTTCACACCATTGTTTTCCTGTTTATATTTTATTTTGTTTTATTTTATCACAGAGATTTTATCACTTGTTTTATTCATTTATTTTTTAATCAAGCCTATTCTGCCTCCACATGATTTTATCTTTGATCTTAGTTGATATTATTATTGATTTTACTTGATTTTATCAATTGTTTTATTTGATTTTTGCTTTTGTTGCACTTTGTAGCACTTTGAGATTTTTATTAATGAAAAGTGCGTTAAAAATTAAATTCATTATTATTATTATTATTATTATTGTATGTTTTTCAGCATCCAACTACTTCAGTATACGTTCAGCAACGTTAACTGTTCAGGCACCTAAAAGCTTGTTAAGGAGAAGGGTATAACTTTTGATAATTATTGAGTAAAATACAAAAGTTACAAATAACTTATTTTACCTTTTTTTTGTTTCATTGATATAAATTATTTTGAATTTTAGCAAACTTTACCTCAAAGTTTTGGTTTTGCTCATTTTTGGTTTTATCCATGACAGCCAGGGAGTAATAGACACATGTGTGGTTACCACGGTGACCTCGATGAGCCACTGGCAGCAGTGTGAATGTTTCTTTTGTTCTTTTTTCTCTTTACACATCTTTTACACCATTCAAAACTTCTTCAGAACACCTCAAGTTTTATTTTTGTTATTTTTGCACTCATGTCTGTGAAAACATGTTTTGTGTAAAATAATCTATCCCCCCATCCCCCTCAAAAATAAAATTGGTAAAAAATAAAAAAAAAACATTTTGTTTTCAGTGTTAGTCTTGTACCATTGATCAGGTAGGCAAATATAACAGCCAAATAAAAACAACTAAGTCTAAAAATAACAGAATAATTGGTTTTATTTTGAACTAACCAGCGTGAAATAAACAATAAATGAACCACGCAGAGAAGGTTGCTTAAAGTTTAGTTTTTTCTTTCCCTCCTTGTGAAAGTTTCATCTTAAGGTGTCTGTTATCGAGCCAGACATGAATAATTCATCTCTGCATTGGTGTTCTGGGTAATTTGTGTCTTTATTTGGTGTGGTTCTGTTCAGACTTTAACAGGCGAATGTCTATAGATATATTTCGTGCAAACTCACTGAATTAAAATTCATTATTCCTCCACCAAATGTGACCATTAGAGGAAATGGATAGCTTTTTAATTGTCTGACTGTTTCTGATACTTCAACACTTTCACTGACGGTGGTGTCATGAAGTCTGGCTGAATTACTTCCTCTGCTTTATTTTGATTTGAGATGCACATTAACTGCCTCACCTTTTTTGCACCTTTCTTTCTTGTCCTTATATTCTCATTATTTTATTGCCCCCCTCTTTTTATAAGGATTATTTAAAAGTAAATCATGTGTGAGAATTAATGCTGTCCCTCAGGGAAAGCTTCTCTTAGGCAGGCTTAAAGGATTTTAGATTATTCACCGGCACATTTTAAAGCATATTTTTCTCTTGTTGGCTGTCAGGTTATATAAAAAAAACGCCGGAAACGTTTATTTTTCAGGTAGCAGAACTGGTCGCAGCTCAATAATTGTCTGTGTTGTCGTATCTTCTGTTCTGTGGTCATATTTTTTGGACACTCGGGTGAAGAAAGGAGCTGAGCTGTCAACTGATCACCACATGGTAGTGGGTTGGATCAGATGGTGCGTGAAGATGCCAGAGAGACCTGGTAGCTCCAAACGTGTATGGAGGGTTTACTGAGAATGCCTGGTAGAAGAACCCTTCAGTAAGATTTTCAACTCGCACCTCCAAGAGAACTTTTGTTTGCCCAGCCAGTCTTCATATGTTTTGTAGACTTCCAGAAGTCATTTGACTGTGTTAGTCGAGGTAGACTAGAGATAATGTCTCTCTGTTGGCCTGGGAATACCTTGTAATCCTCCCAGAAGTGCTGGAAGAAGTGGTTGTGAAAAACGATCTTTGGGCCTCCCTGCTCAAACTTTCGCCCTTTGGAACAAGCATAGGATGATGATGGATGGATGATGTTCATGTCACATTACACCAGTCTTGGCCTCCCTGCACTGGCTACCGGTTCATCTTCTAATCCAGTTCAAAATTCTCCTGTATGTCTACAAATCGCTGATCAGTTTCTTCCCCGCCTATCTCTCTGATTTTCTATAACCGTATGTCCCACAACATTCTCTGAGGTCAGCGGACTAGTTACTTCTCACAGTTCCAGGAACTCGTCTTAAACACAGAGGTGACATGTCTTTCTCTGTAGCAGGACCAAGACTTTGGAACAAGTTACGTCTGCTTGTCAGACAGGCCTCTCAGTTTTCAAATCCCGTTTAAAGACTCACTACTATTCCGTTGCTTTCAACACCTGATGATCTGTGTTTGGTATTTATTATCTGCAACGATTTTATGTCTATATTCTTTTTTTGCTTTGTTTTGTATGTTGCCTGTTTGTTTGTACAGCACTTTGGTTGGCCTTGTCGCTGTTTTAAGTGCTCTATGAATATGCTATGGTATGTCATGTATAGCACTGAGATCATGAATTGTATAAATCGCTCAGCTAAGATGGCAGCAATCCTCATTGGTCTTGGTCTCGCTCAGATTAGCCATTAGTTTGTAAATCTACTCAAAAATAAATGTATTTTTCTTCAGATTAATGTGATTCAAATAGTTATTTAAAAGTACAATATTGATTCATACCCTTTCACAGTCAGAACCCCAGTTGTTTTAATGCAATCTCTTGGGGAAGGTTTTTGACTGCATTAAATGAATTTAGATGAGCCACCTGCATAAACTGATGGATGTTTTAATTTTACAGACAGCCGTAGGTGAAAAAAATAGTAAAATTATTTTATTATTATTATTATTATTTTCAGACAGCGGAGGTGTTGCTTTTTGTGTCTTTCTATTGATCCTAAAACATTTTCTTTACCAATACAACTAATGATTCATTTAAATGCTGCATCATGTCTCTATGATGTCTGCTGAGAACAGCGATTGCAATCATCAGCCAGCTTGATCTTAATTATTAGAACTCCATATTCTTTATTAGCCTAATAGTTCTGGTTCAGACCTGAGTGAACTCCTAACTAAGAAAGCCAATGAACAGTTCATCAAACTGAACAATGTGGAAAAAGGAAACTGCGTTTACCAGCGTGAATAATGGGGTCAGTGTGACGCTATCTGGGGAAAACGGAAATGTCATTATAATCATGCAGTGCTTGAATAAGAAACAAATTATTTTACATTTTCAAGAATAGCTGCATTTCATATTTATGATTAAAGGCCCAACATTTATAGAAAGAATAGTTACTGGCTGCTGACTTTCATGCTAGTTTGAAACTAATGGTTTGTCTAAAAAAATAATAATAATTTTAGCCTCTTTGGCCTTATTAGTGATTATTAATATTAGTTATTATTCTAATAGATAGGTATAATAAATAGATGGAATTAAAATGTACTTGCTATCTAACTTGTTAGCTTTAAAGGTATAAAGTTTAAAGCTTTAAAGAAAAGGAAATCTACCTAGATAGACAGCTAGCTTTAAAGCTTTGTAACTAGCTTGATAGTCTTAAAGCTGCAGTCTGCAGTTTCTGTAGTGCAATCTGTAAGTTTTCGAAAAATATATTTTTAACATATTTCTTCACTCTGTCACTATCTCCTGACAGACTGATGTTAGACAAAGTAATCTCTGAAAAAAACTATAGTCCCCTTGCTTCTCTAAAAGCATTTCTAAAAAGCCACAGTGACCCGCCGTTAACCAGCCAATAAAAACAGAGTTTTTAACCAGCCAATAAAAACAGAGCTTCTCACTTCTCACGCTCCTAACCCACGCCCCCGCCCTGTCCCAGCCCCCGCGGCCGCGCAGGTTCTCGTTCAAAGTATTGCAAAGCGATGCAAAACTGTTTTGTATGTGACACAAATGTATTAAATTCCCCTTCTTCATCCCTGATCTGGACTTTTCTTTTGTTTTTTTGCCAAAAGTCAAGTGATCGCTTCCTCCTCCACTGATCCATGACTGAAAAGATGAGGAAATGGATGAATTTGTCACGAGCGAATTAAACTCGGGTTCAACGTGGCTCCGCGAGGCTCAGCAGATTTCCTGGTGTTCTGGTGTGCTGGACCAGCGCTCCATGTTTTTATTTTATTTTTTAGAACGTTTTATTAACATATAATCACAGAACTTCGCAGCGTCTGCCACAGGACATGTAGTGGAGGCGGAGCATTCAGAAACTGCAGCGAGTGCAATAGAGAGCAGAGCCATATGGCTCTGAGTGGGGAGGGACCAGAATGCTTTGCCTGTTGAAAATTTTCCTAAGTGCTGCGTTCTACAAAAACTGCAGACTGCAGCTTTAAAGATAGCTAGATAGCTAGATAGCTAGATAGATAGATAGATAGATAGATAGATAGATGATAGATAGATAGATAGATAGATAGATAGATAGATAGATAGATAGATAGATAGATAGATAGATAGATAGATAGATAGATAGATAGATACTAATGTAAGTGAGCGGGAATACGCTGTGCGTGAATGTGAACATGTATATATTTACATAGGTGTGTACACGTACACACTGTATGGTTAGGTAGTTGATGTGTAAGTATATTGTTTGTACATGTGAGATGAGTGAACTCTGGTCAGGTAGTCTGCAAACATGAGCTCATCTCTGGTTCTCTGAGGCTTCCTCTGTCTGAAGAGCCAGGAACCATGGTAGCCAGGGAGGCCTGGATATAATAAGAGCATAAAAGGTTATGCGCAAAACTGAAAGAATACATATAATAGTAAGGTGAAATACTTAAAACATAAGAAATAAGACATAATTCAGTAATATGTTTATATACCTATTGTTTAAAAAAAAAAAAATTGCTCTTCCTCTTATTTCATCTTGTCACAAAAAAACCTGCCTCTAATTATGTAACTATTTTCCTCTGCTGCTGTAATGTCAAAAACCTTATATTATAAGAAAAAAAATATTTTGTGCTACAAGATCACAGAACAGAAGAAATTAACATTCAAGCAGATGATGATCTCTCACTCCTCATCAGTTTCAGTTCACTTCTTGCCTCATTCAGTTTCCATCACTGAGGAACTAAATATGTCCGGAGTAGACAAACACAGCCTGAAAGTCTTATCAGAAATCACAATATTAAATTACTTTGTAGCAAAACAACTCATAACTAGCTCTGAAAATATAAACTACCAATCACCACTCTCTCAATCGCACCACAGTTACCGGTACTCCCTATACTGTACTGTACTCTCATCTTGCTGTTTGTTGTTCTGTTTGTTAATAAAAGCTTGGTTTGGGTTCTCATCGTTACTTACATCCCATCCCTATTTTATTTCTTTAAACCTGGGCAGAGTTGACAACACTAGGAAAATATCCTACCAATAACCAGTTTATGACGGCAAGAATCAGCCCAGTTCAAATTAAATAAATTGGTTCACACATGCCATGTCACAGGAGAGCTCCCCGTTGATGGCGACAAGCTCACACTCTTCTTCTTCTGTTTAAAAGGTGGTACGCTCGGCTCTTCTTCTTTTCTGTCTGTAATGTTAACAGCAGTGCCAGCGCAACCAGCTACCATAATAGCTGTTGTTGCACACAACATACTCACTCGTGCTTTCTACCAGTCTACTGTAATAACAGTCTACACGCAACATTTTATGTCATTCATCAAACGCTAAAATCTGGGACATTTCCGGGAACAGCTTTAGCTGGGGACAGGTCATCAAAAAACTGGGACTATCCCGGGAAACCGGGGACGTCTGGCTACCATTGATAAATAGATGGTTTTACAGCTAACTTGATAGCCATAGACAGATGAATGATTTTATTGACCCCAATGAGAAATTGAATGTCCATTAGAATTATACCATTACATTAACACATTAAATTAAACAAAAAATGCATTAAATGTTTAGTTACAATTTTGTACGTTACCACCAACGTTCTGACGATAGGCAATAATAATAATAAACCTCAAAGATGGTTTACATCAAAAATACAGAGTGATTTTGTTTTGTTGTCTTACTTTCTCTTTTCTTTCTCTCTCTCTATATATAAAAAAAAACATTGGAGTGAGAGGATGGCTATAAGGTGAGAAGGGAGGCCATCTATAAATGGAAAAAAAAACAAAAAAAAAAAAAACAGAGTGAATGTTTGTCTGTACAGTGTTTTACTCTAGAAACTGCTGTCACCACTAGTGATATTTGCATTTTTTTATGATGTTTAGTCAGAAAGCCCATACTGTAGATGCAGTGTTGGTGAAATGTTTTTTTGTGTGTATATTTTGACACAAGTCCCTACATGGAGCACTGATTAGACAAGTCCAATATAGCCAGCATTGGAAAAATGTTTTTCTTCACAGGCCACTTGGCAGAAATGGCAGCTCATCCAAGCACTGCTGTATTTGTCACAAGTAATTAATTTCTTCCTCTATAAAATAAAATGATAAAAAAAACACCAAGTGGAATGATGAGAAAAGGTGGTTCATTAACCCTCCTTGTCCACAAGCTTCCTGTGGCACATTTACAATGTGTTGGCTGCTGGTTCCTCCAAACCCTCATAGCAAGAAAATGTGAGGCTTTTTATTCCGAAATGGCTGTTTCTTTAGTCAAAGTCAAAGTCAACTTTATTGTCAGAACTGCAATATGTACAGGACATGCACAGGATTGAAATTGCGTTTCTCTCAGTCCCTCGGTGCAACAGTAACCATTTAAACACTAAAACACTGAAACATTTAATAAACATAAGCATAAAATAGTAAAAGTGTAACACTGTCCTGAGTTTTTGCATAGTAGTATAAAAGTATGAAAATTTACACCAACACTAAAACACTAAACATTTAATGAACATAAGCATAAAATGAAATAATAAAAGTGTAATACTGTCCTGAGTTTTTGCATAGTAGTATAAAAAGTATATCTATAAAATAAACTGAAGGTTCTAGCATTGACATTTGCAAAGAGTGGCAAAGCAGCATATGAGTTAATGTACACAGTATATGTATGAGGTAGTTGATGTTGGTATAGAGGCAAAGTGGCATATGCAGTAAGGCACATAAGGCACATTGGGCATCCTTAAATAGGGCTAGTCAGAGATTACTGTATATGTAACAGCAGTAGTGTAGATATAAAAGTAGTGAAAATGTAAACAGTAGTCCATCCATCCATCCATCTTCTTCCGCTTATCCGGGGTCGGGTCGCGGGGGTAGCAGCCTAAGTAGGGAGGCCCAGACTTCCCTCTCCCCAGCCACTTGGAGCAGCTCCTCCGGGGGAATCCCAAGGCGTTCCCAGGCCAGCCGAGAAACATAGTCCCTCCAGCGCGTCCTGGGTCTTCCTCTGGGTCTCCTCCCGGTGGGACATGCCCGGAACACCTCACCAGGGAGGCGTCCAGGAGGCATCCTAACCAGATGCCCGAGCCACCTCAACTGGCTCCTCTCGATGTGGAGAAGCAGCGGCTCTACTCCGAGTCCCTCCCGGATGACTGAGCTTCTCACCCTATCTCTAAGGGAGAGTCCAGACACCCTGCGGAGAAAACTCATTTCAGCCGCTTGTATCCGAGATCTTGTTCTTTCGGTCATAACCCAAAGCTCATGACCATAGATGAGGGTGGGAACGTAGATCGATCGGTAAATTGAGAGCTTTGCCTTTTGACTCAGCTCTCTCTTCACCACGACAGACCGGTACAGCGCCCGCTTCACTGCGGACGCTGCACCTATCCGCCTATCGATCTCACGCTCCAGTTTTCCCTCATTCGTGAACAAGATCCCGAGATACTTAAACTCCTCCACTTGGGGCAGGACCTCCTCCCCGACCCGGAGAGGGCATGCTACCCTTTTCCGGCTCAAGACCATGGCCTCGGATTTGGAGGAACTGATCCTCATCCCGGCCGCATCACACTCGGCTGCAAACCGCTCCAGTGAAAGTTGTAAATCACGAACTGATGAAGCCAGTAGGACCACATCATCTGCAAAAAACAGAGAAGCGATTCTAAGGTCACCAAAACGGATCCTCTCAACACCTTGGCTGCGCCTAGAAATTCTGTCCATAAAAGTTATGAACAGAATCGGTGACAAAGGGCAACCTTGGCGGAGTCCAACTCTCACCGGAAACGAGCCTGACTTACTGCCGGCAATGCGGACCAAGCTCTGACACCGGTCGTACAGGGACCTAACAGCCCTTATCAAAGGGCCTGGTACCCCATACTCCCGGAGTACCCCCCACAGAACCCCCCGAGGGACGCGGTCGAATGCCTTCTCCAAGTCCACAAAGCACATGTAAACTGGTTGGGCAAACTCCCACGCACCCTCCAGGACCCTGTTGAGGGTGTAGAGCTGGTCCAGTGTTCCACGACCAGGACGAAAACCACACTGCTCCTCCTGAATCCGAGGTTCGACTATCCGACGGACCCTCCTCTCCAGAACCCCTGAATAGACCTTACCAGGGAGGCTTAAGAGTGTGATCCCCCTATAGTTGGAACACACCCTACGGTCCCCCTTTTTGAATAGGGGAACCACCACCCCAGTCTGCCAATCCAAGGGAACTGCCCCCGATGTCCACGCGATATTGCAGAGTCGCGTAAGCCAACACAACCCTACAACATCCAGAGCCCTAAGGAACTCCGGGCGAATCTCATCCACCCCCGGAGCCTTGCCACCGCGGAGCTTTTTAACCACCTCGGCGACCTCAGCACCAGAGATCGGAGAACCCGACCCAAAGTCCCCAGGCTCTGCTTCCTCAGTGGAAGACGTGCCAGTAGGATTGAGGAGGTCTTCGAAGTATTCCGCCCACCGACTCACAACATCCCGAGTTGAGGTCAGCAGCACGCCACCTCCACCATAAATGGTGTTGGTCTCGTACCTCTTTCCCCCCCTGAGACGCCGGATGGTGGACCAGAATCGCCTCGAAGCCGTACGGAAGTCATTCTCCATGGCCTCTCCGAACTCCTCCCACGCCCGAGTTTTTGCCTCAGCAACCACCCGAGCCGCATGCCGCTTGGACTGCCGGTACCTATCAGCTGCTTCCGGGGTCCCACAAGCCAAAAAGGCCCAATAGGACTCCTTCTTCAGCCTGACAGCATCCCTCACTGCCGGTGTCCACCACCGGGTTCGAGGGTTGCCACCACGACAGGCACCAACAACCTTGCGGCCACAGCTCCGATAAGCTGCCTCGACAATAGAGGCGCGGAACATGGCCCACTCGGACTCCATGTCCCCCGCCTCCCTCGGAACGTGTTCAAAGCTCTCCCGGAGGTGGGAGTTAAAGCTCCGTCTTACGGGAGACTCTGCCAGACGTTCCCAGCAGACCCTCACAATACGTTTGGGTCTGCCAGGTCTGACCGGCATCCTCCCCCACCATCGGAGCCAACTCACCACCAGGTAGTGGTCAGTTGACAGCTCCGCCCCTCTCTTCACCCGAGTGTCCAAGACATGCGGCCGCAGATCAGATGAGACGACAACAAAGTCGATCATCGAACTGCGACCTAGGGTGTCCTGGTGCCAAGAGCACATATGGACACCCTTATGCTTAAACATGGTGTTCGTTATGGACAATCCATGACGAGCACAGAAGTCCAATAACAGAACACCACTCTGGTTCAGATCAGGGGGGCCGTTCCTCCCAACCACACCCCTCCAGGTCTCACTGTCATTGCCCACGTGAGCGTTGAAGTCCCCCAGTAGAACAAGGGAGTCCCCAGGAGGCGCACTCTCCAATACCCCCTCCAAGGACTCCAAAAAGGGTGGGTAGTCTGAGCTGCCGTTTGGTGCATAGGCACAAACAACAGTCAGAGCCCGTCCCCCCACACGTAGGCGAAGGGAGGCTACCCTCTCGTTCACCGGGGTGAACCCCAACGTACAGGCACCAAGATGGGGGGCAACCAGTATGCCCACTCCTGCTCGGCGCCTCTCACCAGGGGCAACTCCAGAGTGGAAGAGTGTCCAACCCCTCTCAAGGAAACTGGTTCCAGAGCCAGAGCCATGCGTTGAGGTGAGTCCGACTATTTCTAGTCGGAACCTCTCAACCTCACACACTAGCTCAGGCTCCTTCCCCACCAGAGAGGTGACATTCCATGTCCCAATGGCCAGCTTCTGTAGCCGAGGATCAGACCGCCAGGGTCCCCGCCCTCGGCCACCACCCATCTCACATTGCACCCGACCCCTTTGGCCCCTCCCACAGGTGGTGAGCCCATGGGAAGGGGGACCCACGTCTCCTCTTCGGGCTGTGCCCGGCCGGGCTCCATGGGTAAAAGCCCGGCCACCAGGCGCTCGCCAGCGTGCCCCACCTCCGGGCCTGGCTCCAGAGTGGGGCCCCGGTGACCCGCGTCCGGGCGAGGGAAAACTTAGTCCATTTATTTCACTCATCATAGGGGTTTTTGGGCTGCACTTTGTCTGGTCCCTCACCTAGGACCTGTCTGCCTTGGGTGACCCTACTAGGGGCATGAAGCCCCTGACAGCATAGCTCCTAGGATCATTGGGACACTCAAACCCCTCCACCACGGTAAGGTGGCAGCCCAGGGAGGGGTAAACAGTAGTAATAAATGTAAACAGTAGTAATACATGTAAACAGTATTAATAAATGTAAACAGTGAATGTAAACAGTAGTATGACTATAGGCAGTAATGTAATACAAACATTAGTGCAAATATGAGAAGTAGTGCAAACTGAATGAGCACATGACCGAGAGTTTAGTGAATAACCCGTTTGATGACACAGAGTCCAGTGTTAAAAACTTTGTGTTGTGTGGTAATGTGTGAGAAAGTTTTTTGTGTTAAGGCAGTTCAAATGGGAGGGGAGGCAGAGCAGGCAGAGTGTTTAGCATCCTGACTGCCTGATGAACAGAGCTGTCTCTCAGTCTGCTGGTTCGAGCCTGGAGACTTCTCAGTCTCCTCCCTGATGGCAGCAGTCTGAAGCAGCTGTGTAGTGGGTGTGTGGGATCACCTGCCATGCAGAGGGCTTTCCGAGTGAGGCGGTTGCTGTGTAAGTCCTGCAGTGAGGGGAAGGAGGTGCCGACGATCTTCTCAGCTGCTCTCACGATGCGCTGGAGGCTCTTGCGGCAGGATTCAGTACATGCACCAAACCACACAGTGATGCAGCTGGTCAGGACACTTTCTATGGCACCTCTGTAGAAGGTGCACATGATGGGGGTTGAAGCTCCAGCCCTTTTCAGCTTGCGGAGAAAGTAGAGACGCTGGTGAGCCTTCTTGGCCAGTGATGCAGTGTTCCTGCTCCAGGACAGGTCCTCTGAGACGTGCACTCCCAGGAACTTGGTGCTGTCTACTCTCTCCACTGCGGTGCTGTTGATGGTCAGAGGGGCATGTTGGGCATCCCTCTTCCTGAAGTCCACAACAATCTCCTTTGTCTTCTCCACGTTGAGAGTGAGATTGTTGTGTCCGCACCACAAGGCCAGGCGGCTCACCTCGTTCCTGTAGTCCGTCTCATCGTTGTTGCTGATGAGACCTACCACTGTTGTGTCGTCCGCAAACTTGATGAAGTGGTTGGAGCTGTATGATGGTGTGCAGTCGTGTGTTAGCAGGGTGAATAGAAGGGGGCTCAGCACACATCCTTGTGGGGCCCCTGTGTTCAATGTGATGGTGCTAGATGTGTTACTCCCGACCCGTACTGTCTGTGGTCTCCCGGTCAGGAAGTCTAGCAGCCAGTTACACATTGAGGTGTTCAGCCCCAGACTGTCCAGTTTAAGGATGAGCTGTTGGGGGATGATGGTGTTGAATGCCGAGCTGAAGTCGATGAACAACATTCTAACATAAGAGTCCTTCGTGTCCAGATGTGTGAGAGCTGTGTGGAGGGCAGAGGAGATGGCATCGTCGGTTGAGCGATTAGGTCGGTATGCAAATTGGAAGGGATCCAGGGAGGCAGGGAGGACAGATGTGATGCTTTTCATGACTAGCCGTTCAAAGCACTTCATCAGGATGGGGGTGAGTGCTACTGGGCGATAGTCATTGAGGCATGCGGGCGTTGCCTTCTTTGGGACAGGGATGATGGTGGTGGCTTTGAAACAGGTGGGGACGATGGCCTGGCTCAGTGAGATGTTAAAGATGTCCGTGAAGACCGCTGCGAGTTCCCCTGCACAGTCCTTCAGCACACGACCAGGTATGTTGTCAGGACCAGAGGCCTTCCGGGCGTTAATCTTGATGAATGATCGCCTTACGCTGTCTGAGGACAGCGCCAGCACCTGGCCATCAGGAGAGGGGGGGAGTTTATGTGCAGGTGTGCTGTTACTTGCCTCAAACCGAGCAAAGAACTCATTCAGTTCATTCAGCGTAGAGGTTGAGCTGTCACAGGTCTGGGGGGGTGGTTTGTAGTTTGTGATGGTCTGTATTCCCTGCCACAGACTGCGTGTATCCTTGCTGTCCTTGAAACGGTGAGCTATTTTCCTGGAATACTGCTTCTTGGCCTTTCTGATGCCCAGATCCAGGTTCTTTCTGGCTGCCCTCAGGCCCACCTGATCTCCCGCTTTGAAGGCAGCATTCCTGGCTTTCAGGAGTCTGTAAACCTCTGCTGTCAGCCATGGCTTCTGATTAGCCCGAACAGTGATGGTCTTGAGGTTGGTTACATCATCAATGCACTTGGTGATGTATGAACATACAGTGTCTGAGTACTCCTGGAGACATGTGTTGTTGTTTGTGGTAGCAGCTTCTTTGAACATACCCCAATCTGTGGTGTCAAAACAGTCCTGGAGTGCCTCTGAAGACCCCTCTGGCCACACTCGTATCTGCTTGCGGACTGGTTTTGTGACTTTCACCAGTGGCCTGTATGCTGGCTTTAGCATAACACAGATATGGTCAGAAGCACCAATGTGGGGGAGGGGGAGGGCTCTGTAGGCATTTTTCATGGTGGTGTAAACTTGGTCCAGTGTGTTGTTTCCTCTTGTTGCAAAGTTTATGTTTCTGTATGTTTTTGGAAATACACTCTTTAAATCTACTTGGTTGAAATCACCAGCCGTGATGAGAAAAGCATCAGGGTGTGCTGTTTGCTGCTCACTGATGTGCAGATATAGTTCATTAGTGCCTCACCTCTAACTTTGCTGTTGGAGCTTGGAGGAATATATACAGCAACAATCATAACAGCTGTAAATTCCCTCAGTAAATAGAACGGTCTGCATTTAATAGTCATAAACTCCACTAAAGGTGAGCAGTGTTTGTAGACTCCAGCAGCATCCAGACACCATGCGTTGTTGATGTAAACAGACAGCCCCCCTCCGCTCCCCTCCCCTCCGCTCCCCTCCCCTCCTCTTCCTTTAGGAATAAAAGTAAATTTACTTGGCAGCTCAGTTTCAAAAATTTCAAGATTATTTTGCTAACCTTTCAAACTTTCTCTCGATCGTTTCCCAAGACCCATTCGAAGACATCTCTCTTCATCATGCTGTCCTTCCTCCCAAGTGTCACTGTGTTTCTGTCTCACCCCCTGTCACAATGCCACCAACCCTATGCTGGTACTTTTTCCTCCAGCTTTTTTTTAACATTGCCACTGAATATTCAAGGGGATCAACGGGTATTTTCTATTACACGGGGTGTCACGAAGGGCCCTAGAACTTGTGAATGGAAGAATAAAATAACACAACAGTGATGCACTTTTACCTTGAACGTGTTTTTTTTCCCCCTGTAAGCTTTATTTATTTTTTATCAGTAGATGCATTGGAAGGCTGCCCTCCTCTGTGTGCTGAAATATTCACAAATGTTATGACCTGACTGAGTTAAGCTTGTTAACAGTGAAAGAATCTGCAACTGTGAGTGTGTCATCACAAAGAACAAGCAAGTCAGGTTGTTTTACCCCGAGGTGTCTTGACCGCTTGACTATCTTTAAATCAAAAGAAATTGGCTTATTCATCTGCATTGAGCAAGGAAGTTGACTGGTTACAATCGGTGTGCTCGCCTCTGGGCAGCAGCAGAAAGTTTGGTGTTTATCCTTTTCAAGTACCAACAATGTGAAAGATAGAGCAAACTTTTACTTTAAAATTAAACTTTAGGAATAAATAAACCAAAATGTACCTGGAAGTTATGTTTTCACAAATGTTTAAGTTTACTTTTTTGTTTTATGGACTTTGACTTAATGCAAATGTATCGGTAAAGTTAAAAGAACCAGACCACTACAGGAAATAAAACAATAGCTATATAGCAAAGTAGCAAAATGCAAGCTTAAACCTGTAAGTAGTAAAATGGTGGCTAAAAGCTAAACAGAAAGGCAGCACACATCTCCTGAATGAGTTGAACTTTTGATGTAATAACTACTAAAATAGCTCTTAACTTAAGTATGCAGAAATATTTGCAGGGCAGAAATCCAGAGCAACTTTAAAAATAGGAAAACAGTTGCGACACATTCAGACCAATATGAAACGCATAAATCTAAGCTCAGAAAGTAAGTGCTAATTAGGAAAAATTATGAAATGTGTCATGATTTGCATTCACTCAAGAACTGTTAGAGATAACAGACAAACACGTGATCATAAAAGTAATAGTTTCATGTCTCTGAGGAAAGTGGGAAATTGGACATTCCGTCCATCCTGTTTATGAAAGTCCATCTTTTAACTTGAAAACTGAAAGTTAAGCACCATAACTCATGTTCCCTGAAGGAAGGGAACGAGGTGCAACACTATTGCTATGGGAAATTGCGCCCCCGCGCGATTACCTGAAGGAATACATTCACGCCTTTACGGCAGGGGGCGTCAGCGTCACCCCAGAGACCCCGCCCTCTGGGTACTTAAGACGCAGACGCCCATCCTACTTTCTCCAAGTGCACTTCACCGAGCTTCAGCATTGAAAAGGGCCAACTGTGTTGCACCTCGTTCCCTTCCTTCAGGGAACATGAGTTATGGTGCATAACTTTCAGTTCCCTTATCAGTCAGTCACTCGGTGCAACACTATTGCTATGGGAACGTAATTCATTCACGCCCTTGAAATGCTCAGTAAAATGCATGCTTGTGAGAACTTCTGCCTTTACACATCAGGCATCTCTCTGCTGCTCTCTACAGTGTATTTAGAGGGCACAGCCTGAGAAGGAACGTCACATGCAGAAACATCCACCTGATGTTTCCACTAGACGTATTCGTGGAGCTACAGCTAGAGGCAGCACAGACGTGCGCCGCTGGTACGTTGCTCACCATCTCCTACTTCCTTAGATAATTTGGGAAGCAGGAAGAAAAAAGATCAAAGAGCAAAAAACCCTTAGACTTCTGACATGTCAGATGGCACCATTTAGGTATAAACTTGGTTTATACACAGGGTGACCTTTAACCCCTCAGGGGCAAATCTGTCGTACACACAGGGTGCACAGACGAGCTTAAAAAATCCTTTATCTGCTCACTGAACAGATGATTTCTTAGGACTGTCAAAGGGGCCCAGCCTGAGGTCAGAGACCTGTTAGTGAGGGGGGGAATCCCTTCCTCAGTACGCTCCTCATGAGAGCATGCGCACCAAGGGTTTCCCTTTTCCTGTAGTTATTTTTTTTTAAAAGGAAAACAGTCAGGCCTGAGGCCTTCAGCCTGTTCCCATCAGTGGCCAGGCTGAAAGCTGCCACAGCTCTGGACATGGGTGGAGAAGCTGCCCATGTGCCTGGGTCAGCAGCTGTGAGAAGGCAGCTGCCATGGTGTCCCTGACAGCATTGAGATCAGCTCCGGGAATCACGTTTTTTGTGGCCACCTGGGGGCTATCAGTATCAGGGAGAGGGCTCCCTTGCGTACACGTTCCAGTGTCACCTGAATCAGAGGGACAGGTGGAAAAGCATAATACAGCACCCCTGCTGGCCAATCATGGGCCAAGGTATCCGTTCCCAACGGTGCGTCTGTCTCCTTTAGAGAGAAGTAGAGGTCACATTGTGAGCTGGCCCTGCATGCGAACAGGTCTACAGAGGCTCTCCCGTATCGTGACCAGATCTGATCCACGACCCGTGGGCTCAGCCTCCATTCTGATGCCAAGAGAGGCCCTCTTGAGAGGGTATAATAATAATAATAATAATAATAATAATGAATTCAATTTATAACGCACTTTTCATTAATGAAAATCTCAGGGGCTTAGATGGGTATCCGCTCCGTAGTTCAGTTCGCCTGGAATACGAGTCGCCCTGAGTGACAATATTCTTAGGGCACACCACGTGAGCAGTTTTTGTGTCAGACCGAGGAGGGCTTGGGATCTTGTCCTTCCTTCCCTGTTGATGAAGGACACCATGGTTCTGTTATCTGATTTTACTAGGACATGCTGCCCTGCAATCAGGCCTTTACCAAAAAGTATTTTACTGACATGAATACAGCCAACAATTCTAGGAAGTTGATGTGTAATCTCACTTCCTGCTCTTTCCAAAGGCCTTGGGCATTCTGATTTCTGTAGATTGCCCCCCCCATCCTGTTTTTGAGACGTCTGTCGTGATGACTACATGGGATGACACCCATCCCAACGGGACCCCCTCCGTGAACACGGACAAGTCTCCATGATTCTAGGGCCCTCAGGCACTCTAAACCGATCCCAATTTTTCCTGCTCGCCTAAACAGGGCAGTATGTGTTTGTTGGTTTAGCCATATTTGTAAGGCTCGCATTTTCAACAGTGCGTGTGGCACACAGGGTATGGCCGCCGCCAAGAGGCCCAAGAGGCGTTGGCATGTTTTTAGGGGAACCCGCTGATTCAGTCTAAACTTTGCCAGGCAATGGCGAATTGAGGAAATGTGTTCCTCCGAGAGCCATGCTCTGTACCGGATGGTGTTGACCTGTACTCCCAGGAATACGGTAACCCGTGATGGAGTCAGGTCGCTCTTCTGCAGGTTTATGACAAAACCGAGAGCCTCCAGGTGAGAGATCACCCTACGGCAGTGCGACTAAGCCTGCATTCTGCTTCCGGCCAGAATCAGGAGGTCATCCAGGTAATTCAAAATTCTGACCCCTTTACTTCTTAGAGTGGCCAGTGCTACGTCCAGACATTTTGTAAATGTACGTGGAGCAGTCTTTAAACCGAAAGGTAAAGCCTTGAATTCGTATGCCTTTCCTTCGAATGCAAAGCGGAGGTATTTTCTGTGTCTCCTCCACACGCTCACGTGGAAATAAGCATCTTTTAAATCCATTGTACATGCATATTCTCCTGGTCTCACAGACTGGAGGACCTGCCGCAATGTGAGCATCTTGAACTTGAATGTTTTTATTCTCTTGTTCAGCGTCCTGAGATCGATGATTGGCCTCAGGGACTGATCTCTTTTGGGCACCAGGAAGTACTTGCTATAGTGACCGGAGCATAGTTTATGTTTTGGGACAATGCTTATTACTCCTTTCTGTAGCATCGTTGATACTTCCTCCCTCAGCACGTGTGTACGTGCTGGGTTGATGTTCGACTGCAGTACCCCCGTGAAGGGGGCGGTCCCTTGAGGAACTGTAGCCTGAGCCCGTGATGCACCGTCGTCATGATCCATTCGTTTGGCAGACACGCCCTCCAGGCCTGCACATGCGCCATGAGCCTGGAAGGCATGTTTATCTGTTGTTTATTTTGTATGTGTACTGGAGGGGTGGCCTTTGACCCTTCTCGCGTGCTCCCGAGCGAGTTGGTCTGTCCAACAGAGGACGTCACAAGGTCTGACTGTCTCAGGCAGAACTTGTGCATCCTACTGCGGTTCATAGTCTGACCTAGTAGTTTGTGTTTCACTAAAGTGGGGCTAGAGTCAAGAACCAGGGCAGACTATGCTTTGGTACTTTTATTTTTGTGTATGGATGAAACAGTGCTTGTTTTTATTACACATACAGTAGATGAGTCATGTTTAGTGCGCACACACATGTCACCAGCTTCTTGTAACGTTTTAAAAAAGAAGTCTGGGCTCAAAGAGTTCGGTTCCCATACCACATGGGCGGGCAAACCTGTAAAATTATGAATTTGTCCTGTTTCGTCAGACCCGAATCTGCTTCCCACCTGGGTTCATCGAAGAGGTCCTAGGCCGAGCCGCCTGGCGATGAAAAGGCTCTCAGTCGCCAGCAGGTCTCTTCTGTGGATGGTGACGTATGGCCTCCCTGGAAGTGGAAACACTTTTCCTTGGCAACCCATCATGGGGGGCTTCTGCCTGTTTACGCCTTTGCTCCAACCTGGCCTGGATGCGTTCCAGAGCTCCTCCGAAGAGACCCGTCGGGTCGATCGGGTGTTGATGAAAAAGGGACCTCTGGCCTTCCGAGAGGTCCGTTAAAGTCATCCACAGGTGGCGCTGAGCGGACAACCATTTCCGCCATTGCTCTGCCCTGCTTGATGGCTATTGTCCCCATCATGCGGAGCACGAAGCCAGAGGCCCTGCGGGCCTCCTCCAGGGCCTCCAGGGCCTCTGCTGATCATTTGTTGTTACCTGGAGCTCCTGCAGCTTTTCTGCTAGGTACGCCTGCATCATGGTCGATGCGTTCATCGCACGAGCCGCGAAGCCCTGAGCCCGGTAGCACTTATCGAGCTGTCTCTCCGAAGCGCGGCAGGCCTTGCTGGGCAGGGCTAGCTTCGCACCCGCTGTTGCGGGAGCCAGATGAGCCGCCAGGGTCTCCTCTATCTGCGGGGCGCTGGCGAGTCCTGCTGCCTCCTTCCCAGTGACATCTAAGAACCGAGAGAGCGGCAACATCCCGGGAGCTCCGGTTTCAGCCCAGGAGCGCGTGAGCTCCATCAGGAAGTCCGGAAAGATGGGCATTCTCTGCCTCGTCGTCGGCTGCTGTTTCGCGTAGAAATAATTTCCCGCCAGCCTCGTAACCTGTTGGCGAGGCGTGGGGTCTGGCCACGCGACCTGCAGTGCGTCCGCGGCCCTGTGGCACAAGTCGAACAGAGCAGGGACCGACGCGTCCAATTCCGGCAGTGCTTGTGCCAGGTTCTGGGAGGAATCCACACTTTCCCCCTCGTAACCGTACTCGGCGTCCTGGTCAGACACTTTGGGTGTCGAGTCCTCGACGGGACCGACGTGTCCAAACCGTTCTTTCTCCCAACCTGACCGTTGCATTCCAGGTCTGTGTTCTCGAGCTCTGGTTCGGGAGCAAGTGGTTCTGTTGGGCCTATGGCCTCCCGCACCGCAGCCTTTTCCATGGCTTTAGTCAGTGCGTCCGCACGGCGCTTTCTCACGACCGCCGGCATCCGGCAGCATTGTAGGCAGGAGTCAGGGATTCCAGTGCTTTTCTTGCGTTCAGAATACCCAGGTAGACGGGACAGGCCTCGTAGGTGTCCGTTGCCAACAGGGAGTAGCCGCAGCCGTTGGGGCAGGGGCGTGAGCAAGGGCTCGCCATCCTGCTGGTTTTCTTTGGAATCTTTGTCCTAAATTTTCCCTTCTCGGGGGCCATGTCTGAGAAGCGTCGAGGTTGTTCCTAATTTCCTTTGTTCGAAGATGTCCTCTCCGTCGCGTTGCTTTCGCTGGCTAGCCTGCTACTTGTTAGCAGAGAGCGTTGTGACGCAGTTAGCGCCGTCGAGCGAAGCAGCTGCGGAGAGAGAAGAAAAGCTTTGAGGTTAAGTAGAAAACGCTGGACTAACTTTCGCCAGCCCAGCAACACGCAGTAAATTTCTCTGTACGCTCAGCGTAGGGAGCAAGCTCACCTCTAGTCGAGCGATGTGACAACAGAGAAGTCCCACGAAGTTCAGGTTTTAGCGAGGTGAAGGGCAAAAAGAGAAAGTAGGATGGGCATCCGCGTCTTAAGTACCCAGAGGGCGGGGTCTCTGGGTTGACGCTGATGCCCCCTGCCATAAAGGCATGAATGTATTCCTTCAGGTAATCGTGCGGGGCGCAATTTCCCATAGCAATAGTGTTGCACCAAGTGACTGACTGATAAGGGAACTAAGTGAGATACCGGCTTCCATTTTGGTGTGTGGCTGCATCTAAGCATAAGAAAAGACATTTTAAAATATTTTGTTGCCATGTCAATATGTCCAATATTCAATAACTTTATAATAATTCAAAACCAATAACTCCAATATGTCCAATATGGCCACCACCATATAAATGTTTAAACTGACTACCCCATTATTTGATGAAACTTTGCGTTCTAGTTTTTATCCATCCACGCATCGATCCAATATCATTACTGTACTCGCTTCTTCCTTTTTGGTTTTGCGTGTGTCACTGTCCAGCTATCACTGTGCGAGAGGCGAGGTACACCCTGGACAGGTCCCTGGACAGGTCTGGAGAGAACATGCTAACTCCACCCAGAAAGGTCCTGGGCCAGGATATGAACCAGCAACATTCTCGCTGAGAGGCAACAGCTCTTTCAACTGAGCCACCATGCTGCCTTCTAGTTTTTAGTTTTTATATTAACCTACAAATATATAATTTCCTAAAATAACTGGGTCAAATGTAAGCAACCTGCTGACTTCTATTTTGGTGTGTGATTGTATCTAGGCATAAAAATGATCATTATTGAAAACTGGGTTGCCACGAAATATACAGTATATGCAAAACTAGCCACCTTATTTATTTGAGGAACCCATGCTCTCTACGTTTTATATTGTTCTAAAGTATACTTTCCTCAAATGATTGTGGTGGAATTAGTCTATAGTGGCCAAGGCCACCATTGGCCACACCCTGGCTCTGCCATTGCACATGGTGATGGGTAAAACTGCTCCCTCTGCTCCTCAGGATCCAGTACTCTGCAGTGCCTCATTCAAGCAAAAATAACTTTCTCTGTTATTATACACAGTGTAACTCTTACCTATACTTGAATATCTTGCACCAAAAACTAGGGTTGTCCCCATACGTTTTTTTGTTTTTTTGTTTGTTTTTTCAAACCGAGCACAAGTACTTTAGTTTGGGCGGTGGTACTTGCCAATACTGAGTACAAATAATAAGTTAGTACTTTAACATTACACAGTGACTTTTGAAACAGTTTATTTTTGTCGACAGTCACCTGGATTATTAGGCATGGGCTTTGTTGGTTTTGAACCAGTTTGACATGACCAGTGTCGACGAGGGAGAAGGCTGGCACTGGAGGAGGGTGTGTACCAAAGAGACCATCTTAGCACCAACATAACTGGTTTGTTCCACTTTGGAGTAAGCTGTTGGGGGAAGAATTAGTTTTGTGTTGTGTGTTTCCTTGGCTGATGAAGCCTTCTGGATGGAAGGTGAAACATTTCAGCACCGAAAAAAAAAGAAAAAAAAAAAACTGTCCAGATGACCTGACTGAAAATTGTTGGATGTTTTAGTTGCATTTCCATTTTGAGCCTAATCCAGAATAACAAATCTCAAAAATTACATCCAAATCATTCAGCGACAGAGGACATTGGCGTACCACTTTTTAAACACTGTTTTAAGTTCTATCCCAAAGATAATATTTAAATTTCCATTGCAGGAGTCAACACATGTCTTATTTGTACAAGTGTGTTGACATCATTAAAGTCCAGTCAATATACCTTCTGTGATGAGATGTTTACAGGAGTGCTGTCCTTATGGCACAATAACATAATTACAGTTGATCTTGACTCGAACTTTGAAGATGTATTTAAAGTTGTTGTTTGGATTCATGTAAAACCTGTGGTTCAGGCCAAGCAACACTCATTCATCTTCAAACTCATCATCATTCAGTCGTTGCATCATCCCCAACCCCCCAAGGGTGTCAGAAGATTCAGATGGTTTCTGAGGACACCATGCATGGCACCATTATCAGAGCCCAGAAATGGATTACAACAATGGTCATCTCGTCACGGTCATTGTTCGCCCTGACATTTCATGGAAACTTATCTTCTCTTTGTGAAATATTGCATCACAACATTCAGGCCATGAATGTTTTGCTGAACTGGTTGTGACTACATTAGCCCTATAATTTTCCCCTTTTGTCTTTGCGTCCTTCTGCCTGTCAGTTTGTGTTCCTTGCAAGTGCAGTTGGTTGGTGTCAAATACAAATAAATTGGTGCATTTTTTTAGGTGCTTAAAATACCTGTAAAGCCAACTATGCTCTTTATTCTGACAGGTGAGTTATTTAATGTTGGCAAAACATTGCTGGATATCAGGTCAACACATTTAAGGTGCTAATGAGTGTGAATTTTAACACCCAATACACACACACACACAAACACACACATTCTTCCTTCTGATTTAATAGTTCTGGCATTCCTACAACATATTGCTGCTACCCTTTTTGCTTGAAAATAAATTAACTTATGCAGAAATAAAGCCATCTTGGTCAAACTTTGTAAATGTCTACACTTGTGTACAATATATTGTAGATCTGTTAGCATTTGCAGGATGTGTTGAGGATGACTCTCAGCTGCTACCTACCAAATTTTAGGTTAATATTTGTAAAATGAACCAAGTTACACTCATGTTCATGTCGGCTGTGATGGCCATCTTGAATAAGAGTAACCAACTAGAGTAACTAGAGTCATTTGTAGATATAGAGAACATCCATTGATAACTCTGTTTTTTGAAGTCCTTCAAGTACTTTGTAGTTCATGACGTGTAATATTTTGCTAACAGGCTACTATCATGGTTTACGGATACAAGGATTCAAAGTGTTTATTGTCATGTGCACAACTGGAAACAGGTTTCCCTGAGCAAAGGAAGTCTTACTTGATTATCCACATGAATCCCAAGCATAGAAGGCGGGCGGCTGTGGTTGAGTGGTTAAAGCAGTAATCCTCCAATGCATGAGTTGGGGGTTTGATTCCACCAGCAGTCACATGCCGAAGTGTCCCTGGGCAAGACACTGAACTCCTCATTGCCTCCTATGTGTGTTCCATTGTTGTATGAATGTGATAAAGCACTGATTATTATTTGTATAGAAATAGTGGAGCACTGTCTGTATGAATGGGTAAATGAAGGCATCAGTTGTAGTGTAAAGTGCTTTGAGTATCTTGATAAGATAGAAACGTACTATATAAGTACAGTCCATTTACCATAGAAAGAAAGAATGTTTACAAAAATGAGGACACCAAAGGTACCAATAAAGTAAAATGTGTAAAATGTCAACTAAGACAACAAGGTGCAAACGTACAAAGAGCTTCAATCCAGTGACAGGAACATTCAATTACATAATAGTCTGATGGCACTTGGAAAGAAGAAGTCCATGAGTCTGGAGGTCCTACATTTTATACGTCTGTGAAATGCTGGAATGTGATGTATTGAAATCCATTTTAAAATATTAGTTATTAAACATCAATACTAGTTCAAATGGTCCTTACTTTAGTTAGGACTTTCCTTACTGACTGTGTCATCTTCTGTAGTTTAGAAAATAACCAGCAGCGAAAAGGGGTTGACATTGGTTCATGGTACCGCCATTGGAGGGTGACAGAGGCAATATGCAGAGAGTGGCAGGACTTTTTTTTTCTTTTTCCCAGAGGCGGTACGGTTAAAAGAAGATGTGGATGAAAGGTTCATTTGGATCTGAAAATGTTGTACTGGAGAGTCAAACTGAGAGTCCACACAGTGGAGAGCGTCCTGTGCTCCAGCATCAACGTGTGGCATGGAGGCTGCACAGTTGCAGAGAGAAAAGCTCTGCAGAGAGTGGTGAAGGCTGCACAGAAGTCTGTGGGAGTCAGTCTCCCCACCATCACAGACATTTACACCTCCAGATGCAGAAAAAGAGCCACCTGCATCATGAAAGACCTCACTCACCCAGCACACTCACTCTTTGCACCACTCCCCTCGGGACGGAGGTTGAGGAGCATCAAATGTAGAACCACTAGACTGAGGAACAGCTTCTACCCTGAGGCTGTCAGACTCATGAATAAATAAATAATAAGAATAAACACTGCAAAATGTCACATCATGTTGATACTGATCTGTTTCTTGTTGCTGCGTTCATCTGTGACCATCTGCTCATGTTCGTGCTGCTGTTTATAATGATGTTTTTCTACTACATTAGGGCTTAGTGTATTACTAGCTGATGTGATGTCTCTCTTAGTTAATCCTAGATGTTATTATTGTATTTCTCTTGCATTTGTTGTTGGATGTAACTGGGACCCTGTGTACATAATCTCGTTTTCAACACATGTACTACATGCGGTGCAAATGACAATAAATTCTCTCTGACTCTGACTCTGACTCTGACTCAAACGCCTGGCAAATATTTATCCTCCAGCAGTAAGAGGAGAGCAGGAAGACCAAAATACCCTTTTTTTTAAAAACTACCTCACTAAGTGTGCCAATTCCTCAGCGTTAGTGCATCAATTATTACTATTCCATTCAAAATAGTCGTTCCCTATTTTATTGCACAACTTTGAAATAACAAATATAAATTACATCAAAATGTGTGGCTTGATTGGGATTATTGTACTGTGAGGTTTGGTAGTGTTACAGATGTGGACAATGTGAACATTGTCAGGTCATCTGGACATTTTATTTTATTTTTGTTGAGACCTTTCATCCTTCATCTAAAGGACTTCTTCAATCCAAGGAGCCACAAACAAACTCAGTCCCACAAGCAGCACACTCACATAGTGGACCAACCAGTTTTCTGATGATAAGATGCTTTCTGGGGCCCGCCCTCTCCTCCGTTGACTTCTCTGAGGCAGCCATAACCAAAGTGTTTCAAAACAAAGTTCACATTTGATCCTCAGATTGACAAAAGTCCTTTGGATGAAGGACAAAACGTCACAACAAAAAGAAAATAAACCGTCCAGATGACCTGACTGGACTTTGTTGGATTTTTTTAAACCTGGATTATTGAGCAGGAACTTTAATTTGGACAAAAATTAGCAAAAAAAATTAAAAGTGGTTCAGAAACAACAGAGATCAATGTGGTTTTAGTACTTTTCACATATTTTCTACCTTGATTCTCTTTTTATTTCCAATTCAACATGTAGGCATTTGGTCTTCATCATCATAGCACTGTAGACTTTTCTTTGGATATACGTAACGTGTGGCCTTACATATCCCATCTGTACAATGGTCTACTGTGGCTGCTGTTAGGGCCTTCTGTTACTCCCCAAATTATTTTTTAATGTTTTGGCAAATTTTCCAGAATATTTTGAACAACCAGGAAATGTATATTACTTCTTTTTTTTTTACCCTAACCCTGATTGGCACCACACATACAACCAAAGTAACCTGCTACTCAGTTTTATTTAACTTCTGCAGCCTGATTTTGACCGTAAGCCTCCAGCCGACATCCAGCTGGGCTAACAGTCTGGGGAGTGTGTCATACTAGAGGAAATAACCCGAGCAAATCGATGGACTGTTTTTTGAAATGCCAATCAGACTTTGAACAGAGAGCAATTTGGATCAACCTGAGCTGTCTGCACTCTGAGGTGTAAATCCAAGGTCAGACCCTTTAGAACTCCACTGTCATCCAGAGCTGTACGTACGCTTTGAAAGACCAGATGAGAATAACTCCAGAAAGAAACTTTGTCTAATGGAACATAAAAGCACCATCCTGACCTTTTGTTTAACATGCTCGTAGTAGTTTTTCCGCCTTACAGAATTGTTTACTTCACAAGAATAAATACTTTAATTATCAACATTTTGTATAGTAAGCGTTTTCTGCCCCGCTTTAAAGGTGTTATGGAGAGTTAGGACTGTATGTTGATTTTTAGGAGTTTAGCTGGAGCACTTCATCCATACAGACACTCCGATCAGAGAGTGAGTCCTGACACAGCAAGATGGTGTTTTTCTTGGAGTTTAATTAACTGACCAGTTCGTTTACAGCATGCAGTTTCCTTTTCTGAGCTGTAAATTCTTCCTAACTGAAAGTAACTGGCATTAACTGTCCCTTTTTCTGTCTGTCTGGTATCTGAAATAACAGAAAACGGCTAAAATGAGAACATGCTAACAAATAGCTTAGCTTACCCTTAATATTACAACAAGACAGAACCTTAAACATGAAATAAACATTTCTTTGGGCTGTCTCATATTTGCGCCAAAATCGCCACCCCATTTATATATGAAAAGAAGAAATTAGCGCTCATTAAAGTGCATTAAGCTCACCTTTGTCACAAACGCAGACAGGCATCAACGATAGAAAACATCAACGGCTATAAAACCAACGGCTTTCTCAGCTCTACAGTATTTATCCCCAAGGACCCCTTAGCTGTCTAACAAGATGCCTGACGTAAAATACGAATTAGCTGTCTAACAAATAAGAATTAGCTGTCTAACAAGATGCCTGAACAAAACAATGCATAGATACTGGGGAATTTATAACAGCCGCCCCCAGAATAGCCTAGCTATTATGTAAAGTCTATTAAATTCCCTAAGATGAAGTGGAGTCCCGTATTTTGTCCATCATCAGGTGGAATGGCCGGAAGCTGGACCATACGTGGTACCGGCCGCAGGTAGGTCTTCTCTCCAGTCCGAACCTCAGCTGACCGGATCCGACCGTCTGCACTCTCGATCACCTTGACAACCTCCCCGATGGGCCACTGTGCTCTCTGAAGCTGGGGATCAACGATCATGACGATCGTGCTCTGCGTGAGGTCATCAGTAGGCCGCCTCCACTTCTGCTGAACTGGCAAGGACGGAAGGTGATGCCGCAGGAACTGCACCCAGGAGTGGTCCACCATCATCTGACAGTGGCGCCAAAGTCTTCTTGTGACGGTGTCAGGAGCGTAAGACGCTGGGGTAAGGAGGCGTCCCGCCGCCCCATCAACAACATATTTGGCGTCACTGGATCAGGATCCTTTGTCTGATGAAACATAGCCTAAGGGCTTGGCGTTGGATCTGGTCAGCTCAGTCTTCAGCTCGCCTGTTTCTTCAGCTAGCTGTGCTATGCGCTTGGGCTGAGTCTCTCTTTCAGCTGTGAGTTTCTGCCTTTTCTCAAGATCCCCATCTTTCTGCTGGCTAACAAGTTGTTGTACTCTGGCTTTAAGTCGTTTGAGGTCTTCTTCGAGCAGCCTCTTATCAGCCTGCAGGGAGCCATTTTTCTCTGACAGTACAGACAGAGAGTTGTGCAGTGGGTTGACATCTGATTGGAGCTTCTTCACTTTAGCCTGAGCCTGCTGAAGCTCCTGTCCCAGTTTATCCCTGTCCACTTTCAGCATCTTGTTGGTTCCTTGCAGAGAAGTGATCGTCTTCAACTTCTTCAGCTGTTCTTGCTGCTCTGCCTGGCTGGCCTTCAGACTCCGCTGCAGCTCACAGACTTGTTTCTCCACTGTGCCCACAGCCTTCCTTCTCTCCTCCTTTTCCTGCAGCTCCATCTTCTCCAACTCTAAAAACCTTTTTTTCAGCTGCCTCTGCACCTCCTCTGACTCCTTCAGTCTGACCTCTAGAGAATGTAACTCTTTCTCTTTCTTCAGGCTATCTTCCAGAGTCAGTACCACAGATCGATACTGTTCGACCGTGGCATTAGCATTCTTCAGCTGCTCAGTGAGTTCAGTGTTCTGTTCCTCAGCACTTTGTAGGAGACCCTTCATCTCTGAGAGCTCCTGCTCTGACTGGCTGGCTTGCTGAGGTGCTGCTGGAACTGGAGAGTGTACCCTCAGTGGTGCTTGGAGGGCAGCAGCTCTGGTAGCTGGGTTGGTCGTGAGATAACAGGAAGCAGTCGTGAGATAACAGGAAGCAGCAGTAGAATCCATACTGTCTGGACCCTGAAGTGCCCAACCAAGGCTTGTGTGGATTGCTGTTGGGCTGCCCTTTGGACCAAATCTCACTGGCTCCTTTGCTGTGATTAAGTGTGTGCAGTCAGCACCAATTAATAGTAACGGCTGCACTTCACTAAAGTCAGGGATTGGAAGACCCTGTAGATGGCGGTAACGTCTCTGTAATGCAGTTGTAGGGTATGATTGTTCTGCTAAAGCTAGCTGGCCTGCTGTATAGGCATTTTTAATGTGGTGGCGCTCCTTAGAGTGCCCTAGTGGGGCAACATGGAAAGAAACAGACTCACCAGCCAGATGGGCCACGTCTTGGTGAATGGTGCGTAGAGTGAGGGTCTCTGCTTTACCTTTAAGGCCTAGACGTTGGGCAGCTGCTGGTAAGATTATTGTCCTTTCAGCCCCATCATCCAAGATGGCATAGGTCTTCAGTGACCTCCGGCCGTGAGTTATTAGGATGGGCACCACCTTGAGATACACTTTTCCTCCTCGCTTAGAGGTGCCGAACGTGACTTGGTCGCGTGGTGTGATGAGGTAGACACGCGAGTCTGACTTGGCAACATCATGTAGAACTCTCAGATGAATCTCCTGACATTCACTGCATGGTTTCTTTAAAGTGCAGGCTTCAGGTTGGTGGTCGGTCCTCCCACAATTATAACAGCGCTTACCACGTTCAAGCCATCTCCTGACTTCTTCTGGTGAATGCTGTACAATAGCAGAGCACTGGGATAGATAGTGCTCTGTGCTCTTACAGAAGAGACATAGCTTCTTAAATCTTTGTGACTTGGGATCAGAGTGGGCTGCCTCTGCAGGAAAACTGTTATCAGCTTTGGGTTCATCAGAGCCGTGATAGACAGAAACAGATTGTGCTCGAGGCTTTGGAGCTGGAGCGTGTCTTTCTCTCCTGGAGGCAGGTGGCTCTTCAGGGCGGTGGCGCTGTGCCATTTTTGCAGAGAGTCTTTGAGCTTCTGCCTTTACTTTGAGCCAGCTGGCAAGGTCTCTGAGGTTGTAGGGGTTGAGTTGACTTGTGTTGAAACGTCCTTGTATCTGGAGGTGCTCTACAAAACTGTCTCTCAGTACCTGGGAAGCTTACTCAACAGTCTGTCGACGTGACCAGTTGACATTGTTTCTGTACCATTTGGTCCCTCTAATGAAGTGAGCATTCCTACTAGCAGGTCAACACTGAGGGCAAAGCTCTGGAAGGCTTTTTTGTCCCCAGATCTTACATCAGGGGCGTTTAGGATAGTAGCAATCTCACTCTGTGCTAGCTGATGTGGTTGTCCATATTGCCTCTGTAGTGCCTCCATAGCAGCTGTGTAAGGTTGGGTATAATGTCTGCAAGACTGAGCAATCAGCTTGGCCTCCTCCAGGACTAGACGCTCCATAAGTACACGGTATTTGTAGTGCTCCGACAGCTCTGTATGGGGGCTGAGCAGGTGGTCTAGTGCCATCTTAAGGTCAGTAAATTCTCTCTCACTATCATGAACCAGCTTGGGCAGTTCAGGTACAGGAACAGGCTGCTTCGGCGGCTGGAAACTGTATGTGGACTGTGGCATGGTGTACTGTGGCAGGAAAGAACTGTATCCATGGGGAGCTGGCCCTACCATGACAGGCACTGGCTGGTAAACCGTCTGTACTGCAGGAGGCTGAAGCTGGAGAACAGGTTGTGGAGATGGACCTGGCTGATAACCTGGCGGCTGCAAGATGGGTTGCGTAGTACTAATCGGTGGGGGCTGGTGTACAGGCGGTGCATTGATGACTTGTGTATGCTGATACACAGGCTGTGCAGTGTTAACTTGCGTGGGCTGATACAGCTGCTGTGCAGTTTGATACACAGGCTGTACATCATTACCTTGCGTGGGCTGATGCACAGGCGGTGTGGTGTTACCTGGTGTGGGCTGATACACAGGCTGTGGCACTGCCATAGGAGTGTAGAGGTTCTGGCACTGAAACATAATATTGTTTGATAGCGATGTGGGTTGCAGCACATGACGTGGTGTTGCTGGAGCCAGGGGTTGACGTGCTGGTGTTGACACAGCTGGATGTGGCTGGTATTCTGTATGGGCTGGACCTGTATAATTGGGCTGGTATTGGATTGGCATCGGTATAACTGGGCCTCTATGTTGAGCATTTACAGCTGTAGTCACGGGATTCATTATTTGATAGACTGGTTGGTATGACGTAGATATTGTGGGTTGTAACATGCTCATTGTAGTGGAGAGTGGTTGCCTGATTTCAGCTCCAAACTGTGATGCAGATGTTAATGTAACTGGAAGAGACCAGGTTGTACTGTCTGGCCGAAGACTCAACTTAAAAGATGTTGCTTGTTGGGATGCTAGAGAATGTTCACTTGAGCAGTCATCTGTGCTGGGATAACTTTGCAGGCTGCATTCACTTAGGGCAGGAGATGGGGTCCTTTCACACCCCACTCGTGAGCCAGGCTGGGTATTAGCTTGTAGTACTGTGTTGTACTGGCTTGCCTTATCGACTGCCGCCGCTGGGAAATGACACCGTGAGAGCCCGAGTGAAAGTAGCTGGCCATGCTGAATAGCAGACTTGGTCTGCAGGCTGAGTGACTGCAGCTGCTGTGCACTGGCACTTAGGTTGTCATCCTGATGAGGGGCAGCATAAGACATTAGCGACTGAGGAAGGCTAACTTGGTAGTCCTGGAGGTGAGCTGGTAGCTGTCGTGGCCGTTCTGTTAATCTTGATGTGTCCATTTTGCTGATATGAGTGAAGTAATCCGGCTCGAAGGACCAAATGTTATGGAGAGTTAGGACTGTATGTTGATTTTTAGGAGTTTAGCTGGAGCACTTCATCCATACAGACACTCCGATCAGAGAGTGAGTCCTGACACAGCAAGATGGTGTTTTTCTTGGAGTTTAATTAACTGACCAGTTCGTTTACAGCATGCAGTTTCCTTTTCTGAGCTGTAAATTCTTCCTAACTGAAAGTAACTGGCATTAACTGTCCCTTTTTCTGTCTGTCTGGTATCTGAAATAACAGAAAACGGCTAAAATGAGAACATGCTAACAAATAGCTTAGCTTACCCTTAATATTACAACAAGACAGAACCTTAAACATGAAATAAACATTTCTTTGGGCTGTCTCATATTTGCGCCAAAATCGCCACCCCATTTATATATGAAAAGAAGAAATTAGCGCTCATTAAAGTGCATTAAGCTCACCTTTGTCACAAACGCAGACAGGCATCAACGATAGAAAACATCAACGGCTATAAAACCAACGGCTTTCTCAGCTCTACAGTATTTATCCCCAAGGACCCCTTAGCTGTCTAACAAGATGCCTGACGTAAAATACGAATTAGCTGTCTAACAAATAAGAATTAGCTGTCTAACAAGATGCCTGAACAAAACAATGCATAGATACTGGGGAATTTATAACAAAAGGTGATATTTTAAGGTTTTACAGCATGGGCGATAGTTGTATCATTTGCAGTAAAGAAAAATTATATTTTAATGTTGACAATGTTGAAAAACATTGAATAATATCTTACCTGTTTCTCTGAAAATGTCCGTCCTTTTCTTGGAAAACCTTCAAGGGAAGAGTGGACACTGTTTATTCCATTAATTTGAATCAAAGACACAAATTAAATCATCATAAAGAGACTTTTTAATTTGTTCTAATTCAAATATATCAAAAGAATAACCTTGGGTTTATTGCAGGATTGTTGTTATTCTTCAATAATTTGATAATCAAAGACTCTGTCCAAGCCAAGGACATGTCAAATCGAACTTTCAGTATTTGTTTAGAAGTTTAAGACAGTAATCAGTTTAATCATAAAAACTGGCGCCTGAAGTCTAACACTTTATTTTCACCCTCTTTCTAATCAATTCTCTCTGCCTCGACTGCTAATAACCTCTTGACTTCAAGTAAACCACTCCTACTTCCTGGTTGACTAACCAATAGGAAGGAGTGAGCACACTGAAGTCAAGCCCTCTTTAAAAGTTCACACTTCTGTGAATTTTTCAGTTCTGAGTTGAGTTGAGGAGTCATTCGTCACACACAACCTTTTAATTTGTCGGACATTGGCAAAGCGCCAAAGGCCTTGTCCTTCGCTAAGGATTCTACAGCATGCTTGCTGTAAAATCCGAACCGAGCTTCAAAGCTCAAACCTTTGAATAGAAATTCCTTTTGAGGAATAATTTATCTTGAAAACCAAACAAGAGCCGCTACCTCGGTCCAACTTGACACGGACGCTGAGACACTGAAGAGTAAACACGCTTACCGGCTCAAACATAACGTAACCGGATTGAAGGACCCTTTTACGTCTAAAGGCTGGTGCATTATCTTTACCGGAGCTTTGACTGACCGTCGTCGCAAGGTAAAAGAGCTGTTTGATGTTTTACTAAGCGTACCTCGAAGTTCAGCCGACGTCGCCCGAAGAGTGTGCCGTGTTCTGGTTGAAACTTATTTAAAGATAAGTCCCTCTTTCTTTCCTCCTTCTTACTATCCTCCTTATCTTGCCAGTAACAACTTAAGTGAAAAATACCTTCAGATATACCATATTTTTTGGAGTATAGGTCGCACCTTTTTATCATTTTTTCATGGCCTGCGGCCTATACTGTACTCAGGTGCGACCTATATATGGCTTTTTATCACTTTCGGCAATTAAAAAAAAAATCCAGCTCATTTCACAATTACATTCATTTATTAAGGAAAAGTTCAGCTCAGACACATATTTGCTATAATTTTTATCAAACAAATAATTGTTTTTAAGTGTTAATCTTCTCAAAAGCCTTGCTGTGCGCTCCTGTGGCAGACATTTGCAACAGAGCTAAACGTAGGTGCGACCTATACTCCGGTGCGACCTATACTCCAAAAAATACGGTAAGCAATTTACCATCTCATTACTTGATTCTGTTGTCCACAATTTAATCTGCTGATATTTAATCTACTTTGTATAGGAAAATTGATCAGAACCAATCCAGTGTACATGTATGATGTTAATTTTGATGATCTGTTAAAATAAATGACCGCATTTCCTTGATGGGGTCAAATATAAGTAACGTTTCATTGTCACTTATAGGGTTGCAACAACGAATCGATAAAATCTATAAAATTCGATTTTTAAAAGCGTTGGCAACGAATTTCATCATCGATTCGTTGTGTCGCGCGATTATGCTTCTTTCACGGCGCTTCGGAGCCGTTTTGTTCACCGGTAGAGCGTTGTCAATGCTGGCTGACTGAATAAAGTTACAAAAAAACAACAACTCTGTAGCGTGCTGCGTGTGAGTTGAACAGAGCGAGGGGGGAGGTGGAAGCAGAGCAGAGGCTGTGTTTTCAAAGGAAATTAAGTAAATTTTACAAATGACCGACGCAGAGAAAACTGTTCGACCCAAGTCCTTCAATGTGTGGGAGCTCTTGACGCTTCACAAAGATTTAAAAAACAGCGCAACATGCAGCTTTGAAAAGTCACGACACAAACGGGAGAACCACGCTGATGAAACTTAAACATGATGGAGTCGTAAACTAACTTCACCACGGTGTGGATGAAGGAACAGCAGCAGGTAAATCTCTACATTAAATCACATTTGTTCTGTTTCAAAGTGAGAAAATGTAATGTCAGTGACTCTGGCAGCTGAAGCTGCTGCTTGTTTCTTAGCTCTGACAGTGACAGAGAACGTGTGTGTTTTTATTTTTAATTTAATGGTACAAGCAGTGTTTAAATGTGATTTATAAATAAATCTAACACAAAGATGGTGGTCATTTAATGATTTAGCTTCAACTTTTAATTTGCTGGCAACGTCTGAAGACACTGCAATGTATGGCAGGATGAATTGCATTTAAACAGGAATTACAGTAATTTATTTCATCTATTCATGTGTGTAATTAGTATT
>JBBPBX010001839.1:16555-52669 GCA_038048925.1 Garcialebias charrua | reverse complement strand
TAGGGATGCACCGATCCACATTTCTCACTTCCGATCCGATACCGATACTTATTAACTCAGTATCGACCGATACCGATACTTTCCCGATCCGATACTGTTCAGGTATTTGACTCTGTATAATGAAACTTTTGCACCCAAACTATTCATTTTAACATTGTGTGAGATAAACCCAATGAAGACACTCTTAAGCCTTACAATAGGGAACCCCCTTATTGTAAGGCTTAAGAGTGTCTTCATTGGGTTTATCTCACACAATGTTAAAAAGGGCAGTCACAGATTGTGATTGAACACAAGTGCTCTTTGAAGCTGGATCGGAAAAGTATCGGCAGGTTTGATCCGATACCCGATACTTAAATAATGCTGGTATCGGATACCGATACCGATACTGGATCGGATCTGCCCCATCCCTAACTGTAAGTGAAACAAAGTATTTCTTGAGTTGCTGTAAATTATGCTATGATATAAACACTCTCTCATTCCATAAAACCACAACAAACAATGACATCTTTCATGATGGACAGACATCATGCACACCACAGCAAGCAGCAGAGACTGAAAGATCCTTAAATGAGCGTCACTGACACGAGGCTTCTGTCGATGGTTGAAGACGAAGGCTTCACTCCCATGATACACACTTTTAACCCAGGTTGCAATGATCTACACATTTAATGGTAAATGGACTGTTCTTATATAGCGCCTTTCTATCTAATAGGCTCTGTGCACAAGTGCCGTAAATCACTTGCGCATTGACCGGAAAGGTGATTTCCAGCTTCCGTCTAGCCCCGGTCTCAGTGAAAATAGTGCTGTCTGAATGTTTACAAGATCTGCCCAAGACAATGTTCATCTTATCGTTGATTCCTGGTCCTCTGCTCCGACAAGCAAACGTAACAAGGGATTTAAATTGCATGTCTCAAGTTTTCTGCACAACTACGAGGGTAAGTAACGTTAGTTTGATCGCGTTGTGTTGTTGCTACCTGTTAGCGGCTAACGTTAGCCTATTAGCAACGCGATCTTTTTTTTGTGTACTCACGTTATAGAAACAGATTTTCCACACTTAAACAAAACGGCTCATATTTTGTGATCATTCTACATACATGCTGCTCTTCTCAGTTTCATGCAAAAATCAGGAGACAGCTGTGAAGTCGTTGTCAGGGCTCTGTGTCAGGTCCATGAAGAAAGCTGAAAAACCTCACCATAGGGTGAAGCTAGGATTGTTCAGATGACAGTTTTAAGATTACTGGTTCAGTAACCCCACGTTCCTGTTGTTAATGGGATTTAGCTAAGATGGTAATTAAATATTAAATAAAAATAGGATGGAATTGGCTACACTTTAAGAAGATGTAAACAGTTGAGTTTGGCCTTGCTAGTCTCCAGTGGGTTATTTGCTGCATGCATTGTTCTTTTAATTTGGTAATTCATGCATATTATTGTAGTTTTACTTTAATCTAAAGAACACACTCACAGCCCTTCTTCTTCTTCTGAAGGCTAGAAGTTACTCTCTGATTTAAGGGGGGTGAACATTTGTGCTCAAAACAGTTTTCAGTTTATTAAAAAATAGACTGTGTGCACTCTCATGTTATGTTTAACTTGTCTTCTAGTTTCCTGGAGGAATACGTCGGAGGACTGGGCAGCAGAGCAGAGGAGTGGAGCGAGGATGTCAGTGTGAGTCAATCTAGTACATTCAGCTACATACTGTATTTACATTCTTGGTCTAATTATTTTGACCTCGTGTGTTTTTATGCAGCTCTCAGAAACTAAAGTCTTCACTCCCTCATGTGCACCTGCTGCTGAGAACCATATCACACCTGGGCAAAGGTAATGTTTTCTCCATAGAGGCTTGATTTTACTTCATTTTTTATTGATTTTACCTGTTTAACTTGTCATTTTATTGTATATTAAATTGAGTTTTTAGTTCACTGTGTGTTAGTGTACTGACATGTAAATACTGTACACACTAATCTAGGTTCTGCAGGCTCTGTGCTGCACAAGATTCATATATCTCGCCTCTTTGCTGCAGAAGCCTGGTGTTGGAGGAGGAGAACCACCTTCCTCCGCTTCCACACAGAGTCTGGTCTTCACCAACTCCCACCATAACCAGCAGCCGCCCCCGAGCTGCAGCACAAGATTTTGATGGCCGCTACAGTGACACACAAGTTATCCTGGACTGTACAGAACTACGGTGTCAAACACCTTCATCCCTGCTCCTCCAGAGTAAAGTCTTCTCTTTGGTCAGGAAGTGGAGATATGAAGTTTGACAGAAAAGCTGATGGCACAGTCTTGAAGAAAAACAAAATGCTGTCATTTACTTATATTGACATTGTCTTACATTTGTAAGTAGATATTCTTGATGGAAACATGTTGTACTGTTTTCTCTGGAGGTAAATAAAAATAAATGTCACATTTTTGTAAGTGCAGTACCTAAACATTTTATTGACCACTGTATTTTGGTATGTGGATATCTTTTAAATTAATTTTATGTGAGAATGTTAACCTATTGTACGCCTTTTTGATTTCATCATGTCCTGGATGACTGAGAATCTTCACCAGCTTAACCTATTGTACCTATGTAAGTTTTTTGTAAGTTTTTTGAGAGGTCCAACTTTGAAAAACCTTGTTTATTTGATAGTGTCAAAAACAGGGTAAAGTTAAACAAACATATTAACAATCAAATGCCTTAAATGAAAATTACAGATATATTATCCATTCAATTGGATATTTTTTTAAATTATTGTTAGTCTTGTTTTATAGCCACAGTAACAACAACACAATATCCTCTGTATTTCAATATTTGAAAACTTTAATTGTGAAATAGAAGGTCGAAATTTTACAGGTAAGAAATCATATGCTAAAAACCTTTAAAATAAAACTTATTGATTTATGGAATCTGCTACCAAGTAGGTAAACAGATTAATGAGGGCTGAAAATTTTACAAAAAAAATCTTGTAATTGCTTTGACTGATAAGCACCAGCAGCAGCCAGAACCAGGCCAGCCTGTGCTGATGTGTTGGGGCGCAGACGACGCTGAAGAAGGGCTGCTTGTTGAGATGGACGTGCCAGAGGCAAGGAGGGGCCGGAGTGTCTCTGAACCAGCTGGCTCAGCACAAGGCTCTGGCTGCAGGCCAAAGTCACCTGCAAACACACACACAATAATTAAATCTATATCACGCACATACATTCAAACAGGACTGCACAGATACTAATGAACTTACGGCTGAACTGTGACGACAGAGAGGTGGTGTTAAATTCAGAAACCTTCATGTCCCCGCTGGAGGAGGATGGTGGAGGTACAGGTGCTCCCAAACCTGGCAGTCGGCCAATGGAGGTGTTGCTTCCTAGGGTGCTAACAGGAGGAGCAGTCTGGGAGTGAAGACTTTAGTTTCTGAGAGCTGCATAAAAACACACGAGGTCAAAATAATTAGACCAAGAATGTAAATACAGTATGTAGCTGAATGTACTAGATTGACTCACACTGACATCCTCGCTCCACTCCTCTGCTCTGCTGCCCAGTCCTCCGATGTATTCCTCCAGGAAACTAGAAGACAAGTTAAACATAACATGAGAGTGCACACAGTCTATTTTTTAATAAACTGAAAACTGTTTTGAGCACAAATGTTCACCCCCCTTAAATCAGAGGGTAACTTCTAGCCTTCAGAAGAAGAAGAATTAAGGGCTGTGTGTTCTTTAGATTAAAGTAAAACTAATATGCATGAATTACCAAATTAACACTGGGTTAAAAGTAACAACCATAAAAGAAGAACAATGCATGCAGCAAATAACCCACTGGAGACTAGCAAGGCCAAACTCAACTGTTTACATCTTCTTAAAGTGTAGCCAATTCCATCCTATTTTTATTTAATATTTAATTACCATCTTAGCTAAATCCCCATTAACAACAGGAACGTGGGGTTACTGAACCAGTAATCTTAAAACTGTCATCTGAACAATCCTAGCTTCACCCTATGGTGAGGTTTTTCAGCTTTCTTCATGGACCTGACAGAGCCCTGACAACGACTTCACAGCTGTCTCCTGAGTTTTGCATGAAACTGAGAAGAGCAGCATGTATGTAGAATGATCACAAAATATGAGCCGTTTTGTTTAAGTGTGGAAAATCTGTTTCTATAACGTGAGTACACAAAAAAAAGATCGCGTTGCTAATAGGCTAACGTTAGCCGCTAACAGGTAGCAACAACACAACGCGATCAAACTAACGTTACTTACCCTCGTAGTTGTGCAGAAAACTTGAGACATGCAATTTAAATCCCTTGTTACGTTTGCTTGTCGGAGCAGAGGACCAGGAATCAACGATAAGATGAACATTGTCTTGGGCAGCTCTTGTAAACATTCAGACAGCACTATTTTCACTGAGACCGGGGCTAGACCGGAAGCTGGAAATCACCTTTCCGGTCAATGCGCAAGTGATTTACGGCACTTGTGCACAGAGCCTATTGATACTCAAAGTGCTTTACACTACAATCTGTCATTTACCCATTCATACAGCACTCTACGAGATCTCTACAAAGCTTATTGAACAAATAATTTTAAAGAGACTACCGTAATCAGAGCTTTAGCTCACATTCATACACCGATGGGGCACACATTGGAGGCGATGAGGGGTTCATTGTCTTGCCCATGGACACTTCGGCATGTGACTGCTGGTGGATTCCAACCCCCAACTCTTGCATTGGAGGATGACTGCTCTAACCACTCAGCCACAGCGGCCCCATCCAGGTTAATCCAGGTTACAACAATCCACACCTTTAATCCAGGTTACACTCGTCCCTCAAAAACACATTTTACAAAGTAGCTATTGTGCAGGTATAAAGCATACATTTGTATATATTTTTGTGTACATTTATTTTTTATTGAAGCTATTTGACAAACTTTTTATTTTTTTAATTATTCAATATTTTACTAACAGAATACATGTAGTCAAGTAGCAACCTGTTTTTTGTGCGATTTGATATGTCAGTCAAATTTTGGAATAAAGAGGTGATAATTAAAACTTTTTTTTTTTGCAGATTCATCGATGAATAGAAAAAACAATCGGCTGATTAATCATTTATTGAAATAATTGTTAGTTGCAGCCCTAGTCACATACATCTCATCTAGTCACACAATTTATTGTTTAATACGAAAAAGAAGAGAATCCGTGATTTAATTAATTATAAGGTTGCGTCAGGATAACACCTGTTCATCTTACATCTAGTAGCACCTAAGTGTCTACTACAAACAACATGAAAAAAAAAGTCCCATTGGTCCCTGACGGCCATTTTGGGGGTGGGGTCTGGAAAAGTGGCAGACCGTCGGGTGTTGACCTGGGCTATGGGGGGGTTCGGGGCTTGGGGGTAATAGATGTAGAGCAAACAATCAAGATCTAAACAGAGGAAATGATAGTTAGATAGGTAAATATTGTACATCTAGAGTAGCACAGACATGGTTTTAAAAATTGTCTCCAAACTGACGTTATTACAAGAACTACCTTCAAATACAATGCATTGATCATTTTCACAATCCCTACTTCAGAAATCTGAAGTATTTGTTCATTTTTAGAACCTTTATTTGACATCATAAACACTGCTTTAAAGAATTATATTTCTTGGAACTAGTAAAAAGAAGTGTGATTCCATGAAACATGGGCAAGTGCTCAGCAATCATTTTTCGGGTGCTTTTTAGGAGACCTAACAGCTCCCACAGACGTCCTCCAGCCAGTTTATCCACCTTTTATCGACGTTTCTTTCATGCGGTGAGGTGAATCAGAGAAACCTCTTGTTCTCAAATGCAGCATGAAAAGATACAACTCAATATCCTGGACTCACAGCACAAACTCAAGGCTGCAACAGCACACCGAGGTCAAGTTTGGATCGTCTGGGCTGGTGTTACTGGAGCACAGGGTGGAAAAACATTGATTTTAAAATGTTGATTTTTAGGTCAGATAGTAAAATCCGACATGTACTTTATATTTTCTTTTAATACTAGACATGTGATTATTATAGTTTTAGAGTTACTATAATTCCAAAGTGAGATAAAGTGTAGAAATACGATCAAGCTTTCATTTATTCCAGCTTCACTTTTTATTTTTATTTTGTTTGCACCGTAACAAATATTCTGGTCAAATATGTACTTGGATCATTAGATTCAGGGCCAGAGGTCCCATTCTGTTTGTTTTATGGAGTTTATCAATAATGGAAGAAAACTGGTTTCAACAGACTTAAAGCTGTGAAATATTATGTAACTTATTTTCCAAAACAATTTTTCTAATTGTTATTGGGTGTTTTATAAGGGGCCTAGCATTCTTTTTTAAGGAATGCATATGGCTGACTGACTTTGATCCATTTTTTAACCTAAATCTACTTATGTTGAGAAAGGATGGACAAACAATTAAAAAATGAAGGTGTTATCTAATGTTGTGTGGTTTGAATCACTCTCAGCTGCAACTGCTTCAGAATTTATCTCAATATCTTTAAAATTCACTATAGCCATTTTTGTGTATGATATAAAGTCAATTAGCATTGATGGCCATCTTTCACTTAATTAACTCCAAATGTTAATCAGTTTTAGGTGCACATGAAATCATTACTTCCTAAGAGCTTATTTAAATGTCATCCAGTAAATATTTCGCTGTCAAACCGTATTAACTCCAAAATTTAGTCCACACGTTTTAGACAAAAATCACTCACAATGACGAGCACTTTATGTATATGTTGTGAATGACTCTCAGCTACTACCTCACCAAGTTTTATAACGTCGGAAAAACAGAGTTTTCACCAGTTTATTTTTGTTGATAATTTGGCTTAGCTTTGGCAGCCATCTTGAATAGAGTTGATACTAAAAAGTAATCACTTGTAGAAGTACGTCCAGTGATTACTTCCTGAAGGGTTCATTCAATTCTGTTGGGTGTCTCAGGAGATATTTAGCTAACAGACAAACAGATGTCACTGTAATTAGTTTGTCAACATTTTAAACAAATATATTTTACAGTTTGTGAGCACTCAAATTTTATGTTGAGGATTGGTCTCAGGTACTATCACAAACAAAATTGATTGGTTCTATATTTACAAAACTGACTTCTGGTCAATAATGTATTTTTAAAGTTCAGTTGGCTGTGGCAGCCATCTTGAATGGTTTTGACTCTAAAAGTTAATCGGATGTAAAGGTTCAATGTTCAAGGTGACTTTAATGTCATTTGCATCACATGTGTGGTACATGAGGTGGAACGAAATTGTGTACTCAAGGTCCCAGTTACACTCAAAAATAGCAAAAATATAAATAATAATAATAAAATAAAATAATAAAAAAAAAAAAAATATATATATATATATATCAACCTTTATTTATACAGGCTAGCCTCGTTGAGTCACGGGGACTCATTTACAAGAGGGACCTGTCTCACTCACACCAAACAACCATCCACTCTCTCACTCACACCTAGGGTCAATTTAGAGTCACCAATCAGCCTAACATGCATGTTTTTTGGTCTGTGGGAGGAAACCGGAGTACCCGGAGGAAACCCACGCATGCACGGGGAGAACATGCAAACTCCACCCAGAAAGGCCCCGGACCGGGATTTGAACCGGCAACCTTCTCGCTGAGAGGCAGCAGCTCTACCAGTTGTGCCACCGTGCTGCCCAAATATATACAGGGAACCCCCGACCTACGAACGAGTTTGGGACCTAAGAACCGTTCGCAGCTCGATCCGTTCGTAGGTAGGGGGTGAAAATTATATTAAAAAAAAAAATTATTCATTCATTCATTCATTCAACCTTTATTTATCATGCTAACGGAGCGCGCGCACACATTTAAGCATGTAAAGTAGTGTACTGTAATGTTAAACATTGCTATTCACATTTACAGAATAAATAAAAATATATTTTCTTACTTTGAGATGGTCAAAGCCGACATAGGTTGCCATGCGTTGATTGTTTTCGGGCCAAGCAGCGCGGGGGCCGGCAAGCCACCGCAGCTGCTCCAGACCTGTGTTAGCTAGCTGGCTAGCTTCTGCTAGCCAAGCCATGAGCTAGTGTTGGAGCGGCGGCGCGATCAATCTGCAGCTGCTGCTCCAGCCGCTGCTCCAGCCTGAGACGTCCACAGAGCTATTCCAGCTAGTAATTAATCCATATGATGCGATCCTGGTCACCAGTGTTCAAAAGGCCGGCTCCCGTGTTAGCTCCAGTGTTAGCTCTGGAGCTAGCCAGGCCGGAGGTGTAGCCAGGCCGGCCGGAGGTGTTCGCACGGCGGCCTGGCACGATCGGCGATAAATCCGCTGCTGCCTGAGACATCCACAAAGTTCACAGAGACGTTTCCAGCTAGTAATTAATCCATATGAAGCCATCCTGGTCACCAGTCTTCGTCCGGCTCTCGGCAGCTAACCTAAGATGGCGTCCGGTGTTCTACATTAATTTGTGACCGGAGACCCCAGTGACTGAACCTAAAATAGCGTCCGGTGTTCTACATTAATTTGTGACCGTGTAAACTGAAGACCTACTTCCTGTTGCCCAATATTGCTCAAAAATTGCTCAAAAATGATCAGAAATGATCTTTTTTATCATAATTATTATTTATAAAGCCTTTAAAACAACCAGAGCTGCAACAAAGTGATGTACACATGAAATTAAGAACATTTAAACACAAAAAAAAAAAAAAAAAATTATTTTTTTTTTTTTTTTTTTTAAATTCATATTTTTATTAAATATGATATGTTCGTAGGTCCCGTGGTTCGCAGGTCGATGGGGTCGTAGGTCGGGGGTTACCTGTATATATATATATATATATCCATCCATCCATCCATCTTCTTCCGCTTATCCGGGGTCGGGTCGCGGGGGTAGCAGCCTAAGTAGGGAGGCCCAGACTTCCCTCTCCCCAGCCACTTGGAGCAGCTCCTCCGGGGGAATCCCAAGGCGTTCCCAGGCCAGCCGAGAAACATAGTCCCTCCAGCGCGTCCTGGGTCTTCCTCTGGGTCTCCTCCCGGTGGGACATGCCCGGAACACCTCACCAGGGAGGCGTCCAGGAGGCATCCTAACCAGATGCCCGAGCCACCTCAACTGGCTCCTCTCGATGTGGAGAAGCAGCGGCTCTACTCCGAGTCCCTCCCGGATGACTGAGCTTCTCACCCTATCTCTAAGGGAGAGTCCAGCCACCCTGCGGAGAAAACTCATTTCAGCCGCTTGTATCCGAGATCTTGTTCTTTCGGTCATAACCCAAAGCTCATGACCATAGATGAGGGTGGGAACGTAGATCGATCGGTAAATTGAGAGCTTTGCCTTTTGACTCAGCTCTCTCTTCACCACGACAGACCGGTACAGCGCCCGCTTCACTGCGGACGCTGCACCTATCCGCCTATCGATCTCACGCTCCAGTTTTCCCTCATTCGTGAACAAGATCCCGAGATACTTAAACTCCTCCACTTGGGGCAGGACCTCCTCCCCGACCCGGAGAGGGCATGCTACCCTTTTCCGGCTCAAGATATATATATATATATATATATATATATATATATATATATATATATATATATATATATATATATTAGGGGTGTAACGGTACGCTAAAATCACATTTCGGTTCGGTTCAACTACAAGGAGAGCTCGGTTCGGTTTATTTTCGGGTTTTTTCGGTACAATTATTATTATTTTTTTTTTACAAAATAAAGACTTACAAAATGTTTATTTTGAAAATGTGCCAAAAATATGTTTGTATTGTATTGTAGTAATAAATAAAAGTGACCCATTTGGATGATATTTTAAATAAACAGCACTCTACAATAAATAAACTATATGAACAATAATAAAAATCTTAATAAATGCAATAACAGTCAGAACCAGAACAATAAGCAGCAACAGACTGTTTACAATCTAACTAATCAAGTTTTTGTTCAGTAGCAGCAGTGTGGCTGTATTTGTCCTCATTACTGTACTCACAACTTCTTCTTGGTGGGACAGGTGGGACTGTGGGAACAGTTCAGAGTTCAGTTCAGTCATCACTTAGCTGCAGGTGGATTTACCTCTGTCACAGACTGGAAATAAAAAACAAAAGAGATTTAAAAAAAACAAGTTAATAAGATTATGATAAAAAAAAAGATTATTTAGATAATAATAAAACAATACCTCTTGAACAATTGAATCTCTCACTCTTCATCATCATGGCAGGGCTTTAATCTGGTCCAGGGCTTGTTGTTGACAACATCAGTTAGTTTTTTCATAAAGAGCTGAACTTTTTGAAGTGTTGACGTGATGAATGTCTCATAGCGACGCTCAGTAACTTTAAACCCTGCGCATATAACAACGTTCAGACAGATTCAGAGATTTAAAAACTCATACAGCTAGTGTTATTGCTCGGGACCGCTGTGATTACCTGATGAAGGAGTTTTAATACAGCTCTTCGTTCATGTTCGGATGACAGTTTCCAGCACGTTCACGTGACGTGTTGCTGCTGCGTCACTCAAGCAGCTGCTGCAGAGTCTTCATGAAACAAAGTCAACACAAGCTGCGCGTGCGCTCATCTTTTAACAAGAAGGAGACCGCACGAGATGCTACGGCTAAATGCTGCGCGTGCCACGCGAAAATAGCTCCGTGCTGAAACACGCCCAGGAAATTTTGTTCCGCGGTGCATATATTCCCCTGTTAAGAACGTTTAATGAGTGAAAAAATAACCGAAACGGTACGCAGTTGGACCGAACCGAACGTGGTGTACCGAAACGGTTCGGTAAACCCATTACAACCGTTACATGCCTAATATATATATATATATATATATATATATATATATATATATATATATATATATATATATATATATGTATGTAAATAAAAAAACGATACAAAAATCTAAGATGTACGCTAAGAAATAATAATGTAATATTATATGGTGTATTAAACAGCAGCCTGAACATGAGTCTGTTGCGAACAGATGGGTAAGAATATAGCAGTTTATAGGAAAGAAATCAGCAGCATCAGCAGTACAAAGTGTCAAATCTCCAATTAAAGAGGAATTAGAAGGATTTTCCGTTGTGTCCCTGGGCAAGACACTTAACCCCGAGTTGCTCCCGGTAGGACTGGAAAGCGCCTTGCATGGCAGTCTGCCGCTACCAGTGTATGAATATGTGTATGAATGGGTGGATGGTTGGTATTGTAAAGCGCTTTGGGGCCCCTCATAGGGGGCTGAAAAGCGCTATATAAACAAGCTCCATTTACCATTTTATATTTCCTGGATTTATGAGTCTTACAGCTTCAAGGTAGAAGCTGTTCCTCAGTCTAGTGGTTCTACACCTAATACTCCGCAATCTCCTGCCTGAGGGGACCGGGGCAAAAAGTGTGTGTGCTGGGTGACTGGGGTCCTTCAGGATGCAGGTGGCCCTTTTCCTGCATCTGGAGGTGTAGATGTCTGTGATGGTGGGGAGACTGACTCCAACAGACCTCTGTGCAGCCTTCACCACTCTCTGCAGAGATTTCCTTATGCCGGTTACCCACCGGACCCGTGTCGGGCGGCTGAAGCGGCCGATTTACATTGAAAGTCTATGTGGAAACGCGTCGAGGCGCGGCAAACCGTGAAGCGGTGCGTTTTGAGTTTTTGAAGCGGCGCGCCGGCACGCGGCAGTTCCTTTCCACGCACGCGCGCGTCCGAAACAACATACGCGTTGAGCAGCGTCGAGCCGCCAAAGTCTCAAAAGTTGATGTTTTTGCGGCTCGACGTTGCTCGACGCGTCCAGCAACCAATCGGGAGAGCTTCTGCTATGTGATGACGCAACAACAACAGGACTTTTTTTTGGACATTTTAAACTTACCTCATCGAGCCTCCATGAATTGGAACCAGACTCCGGTAAGAATCTTGGCATTTTAAACAGTTGCTGCTGTCCGCTCAGCGTACGATCCCCCCAAACATAAAAAAAACGTTTTAATCTCAACAAAGACTGTCGGAGCTGCAGTTCGGCTCGTAGAAAACCCACTCCAGTAGAAAAGGGGGTCACGTGCTGCTGATTTTATCTGCCAGCAGCATGAAAACACAACAACTGATGACCCTCTGCCTCCCCCTAGTGCGCGTCATCAGACGCGTCCCAGTGGGTACCCGGCATCAGTGACAAGCGGCCAAAAGGGGGCGGCAGGAGCGTTCTGACAATTTAGGTGGGGACCCGACATTACTGCAGCTGTGCAGCCTCCATGCCACACGTTGATGCTGGAGCACAGGATGCTCTCCACTGCACACCTGTAGAAGGAGGTGAGGACTGGGCTACTCAGACCAGCTTGTCTCAGCCATCTGAGGAAGTAGAGTCTCTGATGAGATTTCTTGATCAGGCTGGTGGTGTTGTTGCTCCAGCTGAGGTTATCATTCATGTGTACACCCAAGTACTTGTAGCTGGAGACCATTCCACCGCAGCTCCTCCTATGTGCAGGGGGTTTCATGTGTTTGCTCCTTCTGAAATCCACAATAATCTCCTTCGTCTTCTTCACATTGATGTGGAGGTTGTTCTTGCTGCACCAGCTCTCCAAGTGTTCCATTTTTTGCCTGTAACCGGACTCATCATTGTTTGTGATGCATCCAACCACCGCAGTGTTGTCTGCAAACTTTATGAGAGCCTGGATGGGTAGGTGTGCAGTCATTTTTATTTTATTTTATTTAACCTTTATTTAACCAGGCAAATTCCATTGAGATCACAGTTCTCTATTGCAAGGGAGGCCCTGGCCTGAAGGCAGCCTAATATGCATGTTTTTGGTCTGTGGGAGGAAACTGGAGTATCCGGTCATACGTGAACAGAGTGAACAGGAGGGAGCTCAACATACAGCCCTGAGGGGAGCCAGTGCTGGTGAAGGAGGGGACATTGTGGATCCTTACAGACTGTGTGCGGCCTGTTGTCTAAGTAATCCAGACACAGTTGCATAGGGAGGGGGTTGGTCCTAGTGTGAGTAATTTATGCATCAGGATTGGGGGTGTTACACCAAATTCTGTGATTTATCAAATTCTGTGACCACAGGGGGTTGACAACGTACATTCCTCTGTATGTATGTCTTGAGTGGAAGTGAGAAGAAGAGTACTGCATTTAGGTAAACTGCATAGGTCTGCATAGCTCTATTAAACTGTGTAGCAGTAATGGAAATGGTACACTTCCCAAAATTTTATTTCAGTCGCATTGACGGGAAAAATATAATGGGTAGGGGTTATAATGGCTACGCTGAACACAGTTAGACGGACCATCACATTCAATTGCTGTTGTTTAAACATTTAAACCCAAAATAGCAGTTTAATAAATCTGTAAATGATTAACTGTGATAATATTTATGTAAAATTACAGTAAAGTCACAGAATATGATGGGTATCCTATTGTGTGACCTCTGTGATACTGGCTATTTGAGGGTCCCATGTTATGTTAAATGCCCCCAGATTGTAGTGAGGAGGTGGCAGAACTCCAAAATAATAATAATAATAATAATAATAATAATGTCACATTTTTGTCATCTGTGTATGTTTCCATACAAGACGAAATTTGACTCTGCATTTAACCCAATCACCACCAGGTGGGGCAGTGGGCAGCTATAGAAAGCGCGCCGGGGAGCAATTGGGATGAGATGTGCTGCTCAAACACACCACAAGTTATACGGCATAACTTGTGGTGTGTTTGAGCAGCACATCTCATCCCAATTGCTCCCCGGCGCGCTTTCTATAGCTGCCCACTGCCCCACCTGGTGGTGATTGGGTTAAATGCAGAGTCAAATTTCGTCTTGTATGGAAACATACACAGATGACAAGAAAACGTAGTTGTAATGAACTGTGATAACATTTATTGGAAATTACAGTAAGGTTAGGGTATTAAAAGAAGACATTAGAATATTAGAAGCCATTTTGAACCCAATCTCCCTCCCAACAAAACCCTTGGAAACATTTATTAATCATTTACATTTTCCATTACTGCTACACAGTTTATTAGAGCTACGCAGACCTACGCAGTTTACCTAAATACTCTTCTTCTCACTTCCACTCAAGACGTACATACAGAGGAATGTTCGCTGTCGCCCCCTGTGGTCACAAAATTTGATAAGTCACCGAATTTGGTGTAACAGGTGGATCATGGTATTGAAAGCAGACGTGAAGTCCACAAAGAGTAGGAGTCCTGCTCCAGGTGGGTGAGAGCAGTGTGAACCACAGAGGAGATGGCGTCCTTTGTTGATCAATTTGTGCGATATGCATACTGGTGAGGGTCCTCGCTGATGTTGATGGTTGTTTTGATGTGAGTCATGACTAGTCTTTCAAAGCATTTAGCGACTATCAGGGTGAGGGCTACTGGCCGGTAGTCTTTCAGACCAGTCACTGTAGAGCTCTTAGGAACTGGGATGACGGCGGCAGTCTTCAGGCAGGTGGGAACAGCTGCCTGGATTACGGGGGAGGTAAATATATTGGCCAGCACATTGCAAAGCTGATCAGCACAGTCTTTCAGCACCCTCCCCAGGAGGTTGTCTGGGCCAGTGGCTTTGTGAGGATTATCCAGCAATTATTTTCTTCTAGTTTCTTTAAATTTAATGTAATAATTCATGAGATATACTAACAAATAAGCACACTCGTTTAAAGCTGCACTATGTAACTTTGTAATGCAGTCTGTAACTTTTCTAACAATATATTTTTAACATATTTCTTCACTCTGTCACTATCTACTGACAGACTGATGTTAGACAAAGTAATCTCTGAAAAAAACTATAGTCCCCTTGCTTCTCTATCAGCATTTATAAAAACACTAAAAACACAGAGTGACCCGGACAATGACCAGCCAATAAAAACAGAGTTGTTTGTCACGCCCCAACCCACGCCCCCGCCTGTCCCAGCCTCAGCGCCGCGCACATTCTCATTCAAAGGATTGCAAAGCGATGCAGGACTGATTTGTATGTGACACAAATGTATTAAATATCCCTTCTTCATCCCAGAGCTGGACTTTTCTTTTGTTTTTTTGCCAAAAGTCAAGTGATTGCTTCATCCTTCACTGACAGAAACGAGGAAGTCACGAGCGAATTAAATCATGTCCAACGTTGCTGCGTGAACCTCTGCTGATTTCTGCTGGTTTTTGTGTTGTAGGACCAGTGATTCATGGTTTTATTTTTTATTTTTTAGAACGTTTTATTAACATATAATCACAGAATATTGAAGCGGCTTGAGCGGACATTCGGCAGGAGGCGGAGCTGCAGAACTCAAGTTCAACAGAGAACGGACTGTGGCTCCTCCTCAGAGCCATATATGGCTCTGAGGGGGAGGGAGCAGAATGCTTTTACCTGATGAAAATTTTTTTAAGTCCCAGCGTTCTCCAGAAATTACCTAGTGAACCTTTAAAAACATTATTTTGAAAAGGCAAAACATAGTTCTGCTCTCATATTGAATTCAGAGCCTAGAATTTGGCTTAAAAAATTTAGAGAACATACTACAGACCTTGCATACTTGTGGATTAAAATTTATATGTTTTTTGTTTTGTTTTAATTTATGTGTCACAGCTCATGTTTATGATTGGAAAAACCTTCTTAAACTATGGTAATATTTCAACACAAATGTTACTAAAACATAAAACAAAATTTTCACGTTGAATGAAGTCCAAACCTGCTATCAGAACGCCTTCCAGGATTAACTGAAACTACTGTACAGTTTAAATGCTTACTGTACTTACCTTAAAGGCATTGTCTAGTCTGTGCCTGGCCTGGAAACAAAGTAAAAGAGCTTGTTTAGGGGTTCGTTTGGCAGGTGTGCTAATTGACATTAATACGTTGCCATTTCCATCTTGAGTTGGAAGACTGTTTACACCGGGATCATGGCCCATCATTAGCACTCTGCCATTTGCTTTGACACGCACCCATAAACAGTGGATACAGCACAGTACTCACCAAATTAAACACTAACTCACTCTGAAGGTTTTACTGTTTGATAAATAAAAGTTTAAAGTTGTGTAGAGACAGTCAGACTGAAAATGAATTCATCTAAGAAAGTGTTTCTGTTAAACGACTTGTTTTTAAGTAATAATAATTGGGATTTAGTTACATTTTCCTGCCTTGTTTTCATAACTCATACTTATCACCTGCAGTCTAAAGGCAATAATGTTTTTTCCCCCATTGTGGGTCTGCAAGATGTTTGTATTAGTCTGTTAGCAAAATATCTTATGAACCACTGACCAAATATGATAAGGTGTATGTCTACAGATGAACTTTTCAATAATCCACCCTTGACAGTGGTAGTCATGTTCGTCAAGGCAGGATTTGTCAGCAGGTGACTTCCTTTTATAGAATAGAATATAATATATCTTTATTGGCATATTTGCACCAAGGTACAAAGTGTTGCAATTGGCGCACGCACCATCCTAAGAGGGACGTATGCACGGAAGCCGCAGCAGTATAAAACCGTGCCGCCAACTATCAGATATGGAAAAAGGAACATACAGTCGGGTAATCATGGTATTCAAAAAAGAATCTATCACATTTTGTCTTAGGACACTCTATGATAAAGTCCAAAAAACTCTACCAGCTTTAGCACGAATAAAGACAAGACATGTTGCATGTGATGACGACAAGCAGGGAGATTTAGTCCGTGAGTAATCATTTCAGATAAGCACAGTCTTGCAGATGGCTCAGCTCGGCTCCATCCGAACGCACACACAGAGACCTCTGGGGGGAGGGGGGGGCAGCGAGTTCTCAACAGCTTTCGACTCCAGGAGAAGTTTTGCAGACAGCCTTCTTTTCAAGGTCGCTCAGAGTCCCGATTAGATTAGTCGCTTTATTTATTTTCAGGTCAGGCCACAGTGTACTTTTGACTGCAGCCTTCCAAGTCCAGGTGCTGTTCAGGTCCAAATCGCCGAATCATGTGAGGTTCCGAGCTACAAATCCCCATCTGTGCCCTGATTGAGCCCGGACGGCTGTAAACGAGTCCCAAAACGCACCGCAGGTCCGCGGCTGTCCACCGCTGCTCCCATCGTGCGGTTCAGCTCGTACAACAGCTGGGACATTGAGGTCATAGCCCGGATCAAAGAATCTTGCTGAGCAGGAAGTCTCGCCAGCGCGTTGATCGCCACGGTAGCCTTCCTCAGCATCCAGTAGCAGAAACCTCCGCCAACGCCAAAAAACAGAGTAGCTGCCACCAATATCCAAATAATCCACAAATCTTCCACGTCTTCGACTCCGTCTATCTCTAAACCTATAACAGCAGTAAAAATGTGAGACTTTTCCATGTATAGATTTGAATTTAATGTTTTTAACACAATTCCTACATCGTTACTGTATATGATTGTTTGGGGGTTAATGTAAATCAAGCTCATCAGGGTTGTTAATGATTGCATTAGCCTATTATACAGCAAATATTTATTGCCTTTGTTTGCCACTAACTTTGTCGATCACTTATTCTCCTGGAAGAGTTTGGAACATCTCAGCACAACTTTTTTGCACTTGATCTTAGCTCCAACTTTGCATTAAAGCTCTCCACTACTTGATTTCCTCCTCGGAATGATTTTTTTTCTGTTGACTCGTCCTTACAGCTTTTAGTTGTCATTTCTTTTCAGAGCTTAACCTTTTCACTTTGAACTTGGTGTCTGTCATTCTTTCTTTCTTCCTCTGACTTTATGTGTGGGGATTGTATACCAATTCAATATCTATCATGTGCCTAGACTTTCTGAAGTGGACTTGTCAGTGCTTGAATGTAAACAAATTACACAATTGTTTGCAACAAGACACAGCTTTGTTGATTATTTTTTAAATTTATTACAATTTGCATGGTAGACTTTTGTGTAATAAATTATGTGAATTTATTGTTTGTTTGTTTTATTTAATCATAGATGAGACACATATCCCCAATCAAAAATATTGGGAAAAAAAGTTAATTCATGGCTAATATTGCTTCAATTCACATTAACGTCTTTCTTGTAATTTTAGATTTTAAACTGATAACTAAAAACATATACTGTACCCACTATGTGTAAAACTCAAAACTTGATAAATTACTGAAAGGTACCTCTCCTTGTTAAAGACAGTATTATAAAAAAAAACCCTAATGAAACAAAAAAAAACTTGGAATGTTTGCTTCAATTAATTTGACCTGTCCCTACATCCATTATCTTCCGCTTATTCCGAAGTCAGGTCGTGGGGGCAGAAGCTTGAGCAAGGAGGTCCAGACATCTCTTTCCACAGACACATTTTCCAGAGCTTCTGGGAGGACACAAAGGTGTTCCCAAGCCAACCGAAAGACATAGTTTCTCCAGCATATCCTGGGTCTTCCCCTGGATTTCCTCCCAGTCAGCCATGCCTGAAACACCTCCCTAGGGAGTCACCTGGAAGCATCCTTATCAGATGCCCCAACCACCTCAACTGGCTCCTTTCAATATGGAGGAGCAGGGATTCTACTCCGTGTCTCTCTCTGATAACTGAACTTTTCACCGTATCTCTAAGGGAGAGTTCAACTACCCTGCAGAGAAAACTCATGTCAACCTCCTGTATCTGCAATCTCAACCTTTCTGTCTCCACCCAGAGTTCATGACCATTGGTGAGGGTATGAACTTAGACCGACCAGTAAACAGAGAGTTTTGCCTTACAGCGCAACTCCCTCCACCACAATGGACTGGCACAGAGCACTAATCTGTCTGTCAATCTCACACTCCATTCTTCCCTCACTCATGAACAAAATCCCGAGATACTTGAACTCCTCCACTTGAGGCAGAACCTCACCCTCGACCTGAAGAGAGCAATCCACCCTTTTCTGACTAAGGACCATGACCTCAGATTTGGAGGTGCTGCTTCTTATCCCAGCTGCTTCACATTCAGCTACAAACCATGCCAGTGAGAGCTGGAGATCACGGCACGATGACGCAAACAGGACCACGTCATCTGCAAAGGTGGAATCCTGAAGTCACTGACCAGAATCCCTCAGCCCCCTGGCTGCACCGAGAAATACTTACCATAAAAGTTATGGACAGAATTGGTAACAAGGGGCAGCTCTGGTAGAGTCCATCCCCCACCCTGAAGGGGTCTGACTTACTGCCAACAATGCGAAACAAACTCTTGCATCTCTTATATAGGGACCGAACAGCCCATAGCAACATACCTCCAATCACATTCTCATGGAGCAGCCCCCACAGTTTACCTCAAAGAGTACAATGAAATACCTTCTACAAGTCCACAAAACACATGTAAACTGGATGGGCAAACTCCCATGACCACTTGAGGACCCTAGTGAGAGTAAAGAGTTGATCCAATGTTCCATGGCTAGGATGGAACCCACATTGTTCCTCCTGAATCTGAGGTTTGACCAACAATTTGACTTGCTTCTCCATTGCCCCTGAATAAACCGTACCAGGGAGGCTATACAGTACAGTAATTGGAGCACACCCCTTTTTGAAGAGGTGAACTAACACCCCAGCCTGCCAATCCAGTGGCACTGCCCCCAATGTCCATGTGATGCTGCAAAGGCATGTCAACCAAGACAGTCCTACAACATCCAGAGCCTTAAGAAAATCAGGGTGAATTTCATCCACCCCCAGAGCCCTGACTCCTTGGAGCTTTTGAACTACCTTGGTGACCTCCGCTATGGTTATGGACAGACCAATCCCCAATTACCCCAACAGCTTCCTCCATGGAAGACATGCTGGTGAGATTGAGAAGGTCTGAGAAGTATTCCTTCCACCTCCCAATGACATCACTGGTTAAGGTCAACAGCACCCCACCTTCACTGAACACAGTGTTAGTAAAGCGCTGTTTTCCCCTCCTCAGCGACCTGTTGGTTTGCTAGAAACTTGTTGGAGCCAACCAAGAGTCTCTATCCAAGGCTTCACCGAAGTCCTCCCATATCTGAATTTAGCCTCAGCAACAGCCAAGGTTACAGGCCTCCAGCACTCCTCGGCCATTCAGTTGTTCACGAGATGTTTTGTGAACAGACACATGAACGCACAGACATGAGCAAATGAATTATCACCCGCAAAGGAAAAACAATAGCAGCATCCTTTAAGAACTCTACCTGGAACATACCTGCGCTTTAACCTGCAAGCCCCATCTATCTAATTGACACATTTTTGTAAACTCTGTAAATCCAGGGACTGATGAACTCAGAGGGAATCTGAACCACACAACATTTTGGATTTTAGGTTTTCAAAGTTTCTTTCTTTTTTTCTCTCTATATAAGGTGGATTTGTCCTCAAGCAAAATAAACCAAAAACTTTCAGGAAAAAAAATAAAACAAAGTCCTGCAGTGTGTGTGTGTGTTTGTGACTGTTGGTCATGGGTAAAATTGCATTTGTTTTTACTCCAGCCAGCTTGGCCCACACACGCTGTGCAGAGGCAGAAGAAACACTTTGTGCAGTCCTGATGTTTATTTTGACATCGACAATGCAGAGAGAAGACAGTGTGGGGAAGAAAAACAGAATACTTGTTAGGCTTCAGAGTTTCTGGCTCCTTTGTAAATAAACCTACTTATCTTTTACATCTGTCTCAGTCCAGTGATTTTTTTTTTCTTTTTCTGGTTTCACGTTTAAAATGACCTTTGCCAGAAATGACAGAATGGTCCAGCCTGATGTTTGAACTTGCCATCATTCCCATACATGTATGGTGTAGAACAGTTTTTTTTGTTGTTACAAACTGAATCTGAAGGACTTCATAGCACGTTTAAACATGAAACTATTATATGAACGCAGTAAGCTGATGAAGAACGTAGTATAAAGGGGGACATCTTTATAAACTTTATTGATCACATTAAATTGTTATTTTTTTAATTCTGCACCCACTCATTCAAAGCTGCTGTGAAATGACAGAGCTGAATTTTTTTGAAAAACTAAAACAAACAAAAATAGATAAAATCATGTGAATCAACAACAATCTGAATGTCAGAGGCAATATTCGGTAGAGTAGCTAAAACTCAGTAACATTGTGAAAAAACATCAGGAAACCAAATGTGACATGTGCAAGACTACTGCAATTTTCTTACTCTTTTTTTTTTTCAGATTAACTGTGGCTCTGTTAGTTTGTTATCTACTTCCCACTCCATCCCCAATAACCCACTCACTCGAGCACTTTGTTGAGAAGGAAGCTTTTTTTTAATTCCAAGTTGGTGCCAGATCTTTAACCGTATCAAGTTTCAGCTCAAAATCTACCAAACTGACTGAGTTATAGTCATTTTTGTGTTGGGTCAACGTTGATTACCTGTGGCAACCGTTTTAAGTAGAATTGTCAAGGTCAAGATCAAGTTTACACGTGGTGGAACGAAATTGTGTACACAAGAGTCCCAGTTACATCCAACAAAAGTATAAATTGTAAAAGAAAAACTGTAATAAGATATGAACTAAGGAAAATGTTAAGTGTTATGTTAATGTTAGTGTTTTAGTGTTTTAGTGTTTAAATGTTTACTGTTGCACCGAGGGACCGAGAGAGAAACGCAATTTCAATCCTGTGTATGTCCTGTACATATTGCAGTTCTGACAATAAAGTTGACTTTGACTTTGAATATGCTAAACACTTAATAATGCGAAAACAATACAGTACTCAGAACAGCAAGAGCACAAACACGAGTCTGTGTGAACAGATGAGGATGGACACGAGGAGGATCAGAGGGTTGCCACCCTTGCGCTGATGACCACTCGGGAAACATGAGGCAAGTATGGAGGAGGTGGGCAGCAAAGTGTTGCAACATGGTGAGGTGGTGGAGGAAGGCGAGACGGTGGGGCAGGGGACCTGGGTTTGAAAGCCAGGCGGGTTCCTTGGAACTGAGTCTTCCTCTTCTCTTCCTCTACAATCTTGGCCAGTCAAGCATTTTTCTCTGCCTCGCAGGCCAAAAACTCAACAAGAGTAATCACACTCTTGCTGGGTTCAGTCGGATCTCTGGATTCCATCATGATCTGGCTAAAAGTGTTGAACTCGGGTGCAGGAAGGCAACGGGAAACCCCAGGTAAATAAGTCTACAAATTTTATTTTCTAAATAAACAAAAGAAGATGCTGACAGGGCAGCTAACTTACTTTATGGAGAACACAGAGGGAGACAGATCACAACAGCCATTGAAGGACAATCCAAAGACAAATGACAAGACACAAGTGAGCTGAATATATCTAGACACTGATGAGGACGAATGAGACATACCTGTGGTGATTCACATTGGACACAGGTGAGACAAGAGCTGCACACAGGGAGGAGGAACACTGAGGGGTGAATGAAACTCGAGAAACAAAATAGACAGGAAAAAAAAACCAGAAACGCCACAATTTTTTAAAGAAAGAAGACAACAAAGCAGGAGCATTTGATGTGATGTGATGAAAAGATAAGGTTTGTGGTAGTCTGCAACAAAAGTTGCTGATTTGAAGCATTCATCAAACCAACCACTTTATACACCTTTCATCCAATTCTTTCAATACATGGGCAGTTTGACTTTGCAGTAAGACACATCTGAGCCATTACCATCATTGATCTAATCTAACGTCACTGATGTCTAGGTTTATAATGGCATCTTATATAGTTATAGTTTCAATAAACTCCTTTATGTTGCCCTGAATGTTTCAAGTGTTTCCATGCTGTTTGCTTATACATATTTTATTGCTAGGCATGCAAAAGTCGAGTTTGCTCTGTCGTGTTTCTGGCATAAGTTAAATTTGCTTTAGGGTTGAGAAGGTCCGCTCGACATTTAACTTGTGCGAGATGCTACAGATGCAGTGTGCTTGCACCAACAGTAAGCTCTCTGACCATCACATGATGTGAAAGTGCTGACATTGTCTAGGCCCTGTTGTCACCAACTCGTTTGACTGGTCAAAACAACAGTTTCATTGCCATTTGTTTTAACCTGCACACTCCTGCACTGTTGATTCTGAAGGCCTCAAGGCAGATTTATTTAACCCTAGCAACAGATGACGGTTGAAATATGATTGGATAAAAGCTCTGTGTAAAGAAATGTGACTGGAAGTTGCACAGCCAGGAGAAAAGCTATGAAATGAAGAGAACAGACATTTCTACATCATATTCTTATACTGTATGTATATCTGTCTGTCTGTCTGTCTGTCATCATAAAAATAGTTGGGGTAGTAGCTGATTGTCGTTCATAACAAACACTTTGACCATAAGATATCTAGATAACACATGATCGCTGTCATATTTCTTTCAGAGTTTGGCCAAAAATGGCTATACAGTGAGACCAAAAAAAGACGATTTATTTCAAAAATATTTAAAAGAGATGACTGATGGGACTTTTTTTTATTCCCTGCTGCCTTTTGGTCAAACATCTCCAGAGAAGATGTTTTGCAGGAGGCTTAGGAAATACTATAGGCTTTAAATAATTTTTATAATTGTGTTTTTAAAGGACTGGTTTGTGTACGTTTGCGTTTAAGATAATAAAAAAATACAATTTCCTTTGTGTTTCACTTCCTCTTAGTTTGCTATGAAATAAACATGAAAAAATATAAATAAATGTACACATTGTAAGTAAAATATGTAGACAAGTTTAAACTCACATCAACGAAAAGATGCACCAAAACAGAAACGCATCATAAGATGGTAAACTGACTTGCTAATGCAGAAAGTTTTGGTCATTTTTACCCTCTCTGCCCATCTTTTCTCTCCATCATGTCATTGTATTTGGCCTAAGCCTGCTCTATGATTTTTTTAAATTTACTTTAAATGAAATAAACCACTATAAAACCAAAAGTTCTAGAATGCACAATCGAATAAAACTGGTATCAGTTGTAAAAGTTTGTTGTGTTGGACAATATCACCGTAAATCAGAGAGCATCAGCACCCATGCCAGCTGAGAGAGGGAGTGTAGGAAACAAGCTGGTTTGATACAATAAAAACTCCTCTTTTGTTTAATTATCACCTTTTTTTTATTGTATTCAAGCCGTTATCCAATTGAACCCATTCGTTTTCCTATTAAACTTAACTTGTATCTGTGGAGCTTTGCATTTACTGTCACGATTTTCCTCTTTAGAGTGAGAAATGACTGATTAGAGGTCCTAAAGATGGTAAATAATTAACAAACTGCGCTTTTTAGTAGTGAAAACCACCTAGATAAACATTTGCTTTTAACAAGCTTCTTTTCTCAAATAACTTTTCTATTTTCTTCTCCTGCTTAACACTCATCCAGTCTTTGGTTCATTTTTAACCTTTGAGGAAAGCATATGTTTGCATTCTCATTTGTTCATTAAGGTATGCAAGACTCACAGCAGGAAAAGGCACCGCAGTTGCAAATGCGACCCTTGTTTTTCATTTTCTTTCTGGCCTAACTCAGAGCTTACTGACCTGGGAACAGCGAGCGTCCTCTGCGGCACCGGCACCTTCGAGCGGCAGCACTTCATTAGTCCAAGCAATTACTTTTGGGCAGTCGGTGTTTCACCTGGGTTTCATGAGCTTGAATGTGTGCAACTAATTGAGAATGTAGACCTGCAACTCAAAGAACAAGTCACACTGACCCCTGAGTGATTGCAAGGGACAGAAAACTTTTATGGAGTTTGGAAAAAAAAAACACACATTTAGGGTTGAGAGTCTGATCACAATCAGGACAAATGAATGCATTTGTTGTGTCGATTCTGGACTTTTTTTAAGCAATTCATTGTATTGTGTTTGTTCAATTTAGTTGTTTCAGGTTCTTGTCATTGATTTTTGTTGATGTTTACCTGTAATTTTGTACATAAAAACTATTATTTAGCTTAAGACTTTCATCTTTTATATTTTATTTTGGAAATTTTTTGAGAGTAATTAAGAGATGCTGAATATTATTTGCATCCTCTGACACATTAGTTTGAATTGTACGTAATACCACCTGATCACTGAACACGGTCATAATAAAAATAAAAACTTTAAAATGGAGATATTTTAGTCTTTCTTTGGTATATTAAAAAAAAAATTGAGATACAGATATTCTGGGTGTTGGATAAAAATACCCTCTATTCATTTAACTTACTCAAAGAAGCCACACTCGAGGACACAAGAAGATTTTTAACCGTTTTTATTTGCAAGGACAGATCTTCAAAACAGGTTACACAAATGTATAGAAGTTTTACATGCACGGAGCCCAGTCACGGAAATCTGCCACGGACAGCGTGAGAGAATTGTTTTTATAAGCTTATCAGCTCTCACAGCTTACAGGCACACACTGATGACCTCAGCCACCCAGCCGCACATGCAGGATCAAATCAGCTCCTCATTCAGCCCTCTGAGAGAGAAATTAACTCTCTGCTAGCTCAAACTCATGGTTCATGGGCAGTTCTCAGCCATAGTAGTTAAAAACATCCATAAACCTTGACCAAAATTCGCTGACGCTGGGCCACAGTGACAATCAAAAGTCAACTTTATTGTCAAAACTGCAATATGTACAGGACATACACATTGAAATTGCATTTCTCTCAGTCCCTCGGTGCAACAGTAACCATTTAAACACTAAAACACTAAAACATTTAATAAACATAAGCATAAAATGAAATAATAAAAGTGTAATACTGTCCTGAGTTTTTGCATAGTAGTTTTTGCATAGTAGTATAAAAGTATGAAAAGTTACACCAACACTAAAACACTAAACATTTAATAAACATAAGCATAAAATGAAATAATAAAAGTGTAATACTGTCCTGAGTTTTTTGCATAGTAGTATAAAAGTGTAAAAAGTATATCTATAAAATAAAATGAAGTTCTGGCATTGACATTTGTAATAGAGTGACAAAGCAGCATATGAAGTTTATGTACACAGTATATGTATGAGGTAGTTGATATTGGTATAGAGGTAAAGTGGCATATGCAATAAGGCTAGTAAAAAGAATATATATATCAGCAGTAGTCTAGATATAAAAAGTAGTGTATATGTAAACAGTAGTAATAAATGTAAACAGTAGTAATAAATGTAAACAGTAGTAATACATGTAAACAGTAGTAATGAATGTAAACAGTAGTAATAAATGTATAAGAGTGAATGTAAACAGTAGTATGACTATAGGCAGTAATGTAATACAAACAGTGCAAATATGAGAAGTAGTGCAAACTGAATGAGCACATGGCCGTGAGTTGAGTGAATAACCCATTTTGATGACACAGAGTCCAGTGTTAAAATCCTTGTGTTGTGTGGTAATGTGTGAAAGATTTTTGTGTTAAGGCAGTACAAGTGGGAGGGGAGGCAGAGCAGGCAGAGAGTTTAGCATCCTGACTGCCTGATGAACAGAGCTGTCTCTCAGTCTGCTGGTTCGAGCCTGGAGACTCCTCAGTCTCCTCCCTGATGGCAGCAGGCTGAAGCAGCTGTGTAGTGGGTGTGTGGGATCACCTGCCATGCAGAGGGCTTTCCGAGTGAGGCGGTTGCTGTGTAAGTCCTGTAGTGAGGGGAAGGAGGTGCCGACAATCTTCTCAGCTGCTCTCACAATGCGCTGGAGGCTCTTGCGGCAGGATGCAGTACATGCACCAAACCACACAGTGATGCAGCTGGTCAGGACACTTTCTATGGCACCCCTGTAGAAGGTGCACATGATGGGGGTTGAAGCTCCAGCCCTTTTCAGCTTGCGGAGAAAGTAGAGGCTGGTGAGCCTTCTTGGCCAGTGATGCAGTGTTCCTGCTCCAGGACAGGTCCTCTGAGACGTGCACTCCCAGGAACTTGGTGCTGTCCACTCTCTCCACTGTGGTGCTGTTGATGGTCAGAGGGGCATGTTGGGCATCCCTCTTCCTGAAGTCCACAACAATCTCCTTTGTCTTCTCCACGTTGAGAGTGAGATTGTTGTGTCCGCACCACAAGGCCAGGCGGCTCACCTCGTTCCTGTAGTCCGTCTCATCGTTGTTGCTGATGAGACCCACCACTGTTGTGTCGTCCGCAAACTTGATGAAGTGGTTGGAGCTGTATGATGGTGTGCAGTCGTGTGTTAGCAGGGTGAATAGAAGGGGGCTCAGCACACATCCTTGTGGGGCTCCTGTATTCAATGTGATGGTGCTGGATGTGTTATTCCCGACCCGTACTGCCTGTGGTCTCCCGGTCAGGAAGTCTAGCAGCCAGTTACACATTGAGGTGTTCAGCCCCAGACTGTCCAGTTTAAGGATGAGCTGTTGGGGGATGAAGTAATGGTCTTGAACCAGTGCACCTCCTTGAGAAAGTGAATCACAGCCAACTTGCTTCATGCTGTCTGTTGTAATTGCAAGGTTCAAGGTGACTTTGTTATTCATATCACATATGGTTAGGGTTGGGCATTGTTTGAATTTGAGCGATTCCGGTTCAGATTCCGATTCTTCATTTCGATTCCAATTCTTTTTGTAGGCGGGGTTAAAAAAAGACATGTCAATTCAATTCAGTTCAGTTTATTTATACTGTATAGCTCCAAGTCACAACAGAAGTTGTCTCAGGGCACTGAACAGAAACAATCAAATATAAAAATAATAAGTTAACAGAAACTTTAATATAAAAATAATGGTAACACTATTTATCTGAGGAGACTACTTTGAGTTTAACTCCATCATGTTATAAAAGAGCTAAAGTAGTTAGCCAGAGTTCTTTCAGAATGAAATAATTTGAACTTCTGTTTGAATTTAATGCTATGAACTTTTCCTTTTTGTTACATTTACTATGAATTTCTCACAGGGCAGATTAGAGCCAACATGGAGGACTCACAGTCCACATTAGAGCCATCATGGAGGACTCACCAACATATATTATTATTATTATTATTTACATATAATATTGTCCAGTGTCTGATGCTGCAGTCATGTTACTGAGCTCCCACTGATGGGCTAACCTGGTTCCACCACCAGCAGCAGGATCCTCAGACAGAACGGCTGGTGGGATGTCCTGGTATCTGCAGCCCTCTCTCCATTTGTTTCTTCATGGACATGGAGCTGTGAAATTATGTTGTGCCTCTTCCTCAGCAAAAAGCTCCTCCAGTGGAGACTTTCTGGACAGACTGCAGGAAGTTCCTAAACAAACAACAGGTTTATCAGTATTATCAGTAAAAAGAGATTATTAAATCATTTTTAAGACTGAGAATGTGTACAATTATTAGCTCTGTTGTTATTGCCTAACTAACCTATTCAATAATTCTTCAAACTGTGACATTCACTCATAATGGAATGAAAGAGAACATAAACAGAAATTATATAATAATGAAAACTAGAGACATTAAAACATTTTAAAAAGACACTGAGAGAACTTTAAATGGATTAAGAATGTTAATAAGTGTTGGATTTGCTTAACTATAGTAGTAATGTGTCTGAGTGCAATGTAAGTGCAATCCATGGCAGGAGTTGAATCCACATCTGAAAAGGGATGCAACCTTTTCACAATATATGCTGTAACTGTTCTGTGGCACTCTTCATTCAAACTGACATATTTACCTTGGACACTGGTGAACACCGTGAAGCCATTTTAGGTCGTTTGGCTAAGAAAAAGAATATGAGCTAACGTTAGCATCGTGTTTGTATTTGAGCTGACTTACCGCTTTAAGCGGAGTATAACTTGTTAGCTGCCTTACTGTTGGTATGAGACATAGTTTATAGTTTATTTATTTACCTGATGGTGCCGAAGAGGTAGCTAAAAGTCCGGCGGAGCGTTTTGTAGACGGACCACTGTTACTTCCGGTCGGACACGAAGCAAAAATAATCCGGTGGAGCGCATCAAATACGGGACACTTTTTCACTTCTCTCCTTTGCATGATAGAAAATTATTGCAAGTGCTACACTGACCTGACTGCTCATTTTATTAAAGTTAAGCCACACTTTCGACCGCGGATACACACTTCCGATGGATTCTTCTTCGTTGGTTTTCTGCGACAAATTCTTCTTCGGCGTTGGCGGCTACTTCCGGTCGGCGAACTAGCATCGAACATAGGAATCGCAAATTAATATTTTGAACAATTCCGGGAAAACCGGACAGTTAGTCCCGGTTCCGAACGATTCTCGATTCTCGATGCCCAACCCTACTCGTTACCTGTTGTCGAGGTGGGGTTCTGGCCAAGTTATCCGCAATGTGTCCGCTGCTCTGCGACACAGCTCGAACAGAACTGGGACAGAAACATCAGTCTCTGGTTGACCAGCCGCCGGGATCTGGGAGAAGTCCTCGTCTTCTCCTTCGTCCTCGTTGTCGGCTTCGTCGTCAGTTAGCTCGCCCGAGGCTGTTAGCGAGAGCTCATCTGCTCGCAACAAGTCCCTCGTGTTGAACTTGTTTGTGGAGTCCCCGAGCGGGGCCACCACATCCATGCTTCCTCCCCAGTCGGCTTGACCACTGTCCTCCAAGTCGACAGCCTTGAGCTCCGCCGTGGGAGTGAGGGCTTTGTCGAGGAACGGTTCCTGCACCATGTTGGAGCCGCCCATGGCTTTGACCACAAAGTACATGTGCCTCTGTCTCTCTGTTTCACGTAGCAGTCCGCAGTGAAGACAGGTCTTGGGGGAGTCCAAAGCTGTTTTAGCCTATAACGTCCCTAAGCAGACAGGACAGGCCTCATGGGTGTATGTCACTGAGAGGGAATAACCACATCTGCTGGGGCAAGCTCGGGAGCCGGGGCTCGCTGGCCTGCTGTTCTTGTTGAAGTTCTTCAACTTTCTCTTGCTCTTCTCCGGAGCCATGGCTGAGAAGAGACGTCGAGTTGTAGCCAGTTAGCCGTCCGTTAACTGTAGCGAAGATGTCCTCATGTCGAGCTGCTCTCGGTAGCTAGCCGCAGCCGTTAGCTACGCAGATAGCGTGGCGTAGCTAACTTTGTCTCGTAGCTGAGCTATAAAAAGAGCAGAAAAAAACCCTCGAAATTTAGGGAGACGACACTGGGTTAGCCTCCGCTAATCCTAGTGCTCACAGGAAAAAGTCTCTGTAATGCTCAGGGCAGGGAGCGAGCTCACCTCCAATCGAGCGATCCGGTCACAGAGAGTCCTGCGAAGTTCAGGTGTGAAGCGAGGTGAAGGGCAAAAGAGAATGAAGGTGGGGCGTCAGCCCCTTTTATGCAAAGAGGGCAGGCCTCATTGCTGATGCTGACGCCCACCTGCCTTTAGAAAAGGCATGATTGTATTACTTCAGGTGAACCGCGCGGCGGCGGAATTCCCATAGTCAACGTGTTGCACAGAGTGTACTGACTATTAAGGGAACAATATTTCACAGAGTGCTACTTGAGTCAGAAGAAAATGGCAGGCTTCCAACACATGAATTCAGCCAACAATAGTCTCCTATTAAAACCAGGCAAAGACCCAGTATTACCTACCAGTTATCGTCCAATCTCTCTTATTAAAGTTGATTGAGTACTTGGGTACTTGCTTTAAAAAAAATGAGTTTTTGCTTTTAAAAAATGAGTACTTGCTTTTAAAAATACTTAAAGTATTAAAGTAAAAGTACTTGTTGAATGTATTACCTAATGCAATGGTCTCTACACAATCATTAAGTGTGTGTACTGTATGTATATATGGTTTCATGCCAAGAAAGAGCACCACAGATGCCATCTTTGCTTTGAGAATACTGATGGAGAAGTACAGAGAGGGTCAGAAAGAACTCCATTGTGTGTTTGTGGATTTAGAAAAGCATATGACAGGGTGCCAAGAGAGGAGGTGTGGTATTGCATGAGGAAATCTGGAGTGGCAGAAAAGTATGTTAGACTGGTACAGGACATGTATGAGGACAGCAGGACAGTGGTGAGATGTGCTGTAGGAGTGACAGATAGCTTCAAGGTGGAGGTGGGATTGCATCAAGGATCGGCTCTGAGCCCCTTCTTGTTTGCTCTGGTGATGGACCGACTAACAGATGAGGTCAGGCAGGAATCCCCATGGACTATGATGTTTGCAGATGACATTGTGATCTGTGGTGAGAACAGGGAACAGGTGGAAGAGAACTTGGAGAGGTGGAGGTATGCACTTGAAAGAAGAGGAATGAAAGTCAGCCGTAGTAAGACAGAGTACATGTGTGTGAATGAGAGGGAGGCCAGTGGAACAGTGAGGCTACAAGGAGCAGAGGTCACAAAGGTGCAGGACTTCAAGTACTTGGGGTCCACTGTCCAGGAAAATGGGGAATGTGGTAAAGAGGTGAAAAAGAGAGTCCAGGCAGGATGGAGTGGATGGAGAAAAGTTTCAGGAGTGATTTGTGACAAAAAGGTGTCAGCAAAGGTCAAAGGAAAAGTTTACAAGACAGTGGTGAGACCAGCTATATTGTATGGTCTGGATACGGTGTCATTGACAAAAAGACAGGAGAAAGAACTGGAAGTGGCAGAACCTGGGTGGTTCTGGGGGATTTCTGCTGGGGGCTGCATGCGGGCTCTCAGATGGTCTGTGGCGGTGGTCATGGGTCACCGCTCGGTCGCTCGGCTGTGCTGGGGTGGTTTCTGGGTGGGCGCCGGGGGCTTGGGGTTCTGGGGGCGTGTCGTCCCTGGGCTTGGACCTGGTGGGGGTTGGGGATCTTGGGCTCTGGCGGGCGGGTCGCCGGGCCTTTGGCTGGCTTGCGCTCTGGTACCCTGCTCTGGGCAGGGAGCCCTCGACTCGTTGGTGGGTTAGGGGTTCATGGGCTGGAGGGTTGGGTGTCTGCGGGTGTGACTAGTGGCCTATGGGAGGGGGCAGGTTGACCCAGCCTGGGTGTCTAGTGTGCTATGTGTTCTGAGAGTTGTTAGTATGAAGGGTGGGTGTAGTATTTCATCTGGGGTGGGGACTGGGTGGATGTCCTTGATGATGGTCTGGGACTATGCGTGGCCGGTTGGCTGGCCCTTCTCTATGGTGGGGGTTCGCTCCCGGAATTTCCTGGCTCTGTCGGCGGTTAGGCGGGCGCTCTTGGCCGGGTCGTCCATGTGGGATTTGGCGTTCTCTTGGGCGGCAGGTTACTGCGGTTTGTAGGGGTCTTGGTGGCCCTGGGATGTGTGGGTTGTTGGTCCTTCTGCTGGCAGCCCTTGTGGCCCTGTCCCTCTCTGGCCTGGAGCTCAATGGGTCTGACGGTAGGAGAGGTGTTTTGGCCTTGCTCCTTGGGTGGACCTTGGCGAGCTGGGGGGGTATGTTGGATCAGCAGGGGAGCTGACTCCCTGCGGGAGCATTTGATCCTGCATGCTGGTGAAGATTCTCAGTCGTCCAGGACATGATGAAATCAAAAAGGCGTTCAATACAGGATCAACTGGACTTTATTTGTTGCAGAAAACGTTTCGACTTCTGTCCAGAAGTCTTTTTCAATTCTGAATGGAAGCTGTGAGAACGAGAAGTTTTATACAGGCTTACAAGTCACGCACCAACATATGAAATTGGAAACTGAAATAACACCACAAATTAACTAACATGCCCATTCTATTTAAATTGACAAAACGACACATCCCAGCTTAACAAAGGGGGGTTTGTAACACATACATGTAAATTGAAAGATCACACCTTAACAGTAGGAGGTTCCCTTGAGGTCTCTGTTAGAAGACACAAAACTGTATGTAAATTGACAAACAACACCTCCCAAACAACAACAGAGGCTACTCAGAGAACTTTGTTAGTCTAATTTACAGACAAGGTATCCCATTTACACCGGATGGGAGCAGGGATACCTTGTCTGTAAATTAGACTAACAAAGTTCTCTGAGTAGCCTCTGTTGTTGTTTGGGAGGTGTTGTTTGTCAATTTACATACAGTTTTGTGTCTTCTAACAGAGACCTCAAGGGAACCTCCTACTGTTAAGGTGTGATCTTTCAATTTACATGTATGTGTTACAAACCCCCCTTTGTTAAGCTGGGATGTGTCGTTTTGTCAATTTAAATAGAATGGGCATGTTAGTTAATTTGTGGTGTTATTTCAGTTTCCAATTTCATATGTTGGTGCGTGACTTGTAAGCCTGTATAAAACTTCTCGTTCTCACAGCTTCCATTCAGAATTGAAAAAGACTTCTGGACAGAAGTCGAAACGTTTTCTGCAACAAATAAAGTCCAGTTGATCCTGTATTGAACGCCTTTTTGATTTGATCCTGCAGTTATTTTCTCCCATCCCTCATTGCGCACCTCCACCCTCTTTATTTCAAATTTAATACATGTAGGGATTTTGAGGCTCGGGTTTGCTGCAACATTTTTACATCTTTGTTGTTCAGAACCACCTGGGACTCAGTTTTATTATACACATTCACTCATAACATCCTCATGACATTCACATATAGGAACCTGGGGTGGGCACTGTGGTTATGGGTGACGGGATGACAATACTCTCGCCTCCTGTACCTGTGCTCACTTCCAATGATGCATTTAGACAGTAAGGGTTTGGATTAGAGTTGGGGTGGATGGGAATCTGGCATTATGCCAGCCTCTGCTCCTTCTTCTTTCCTTTTTTTAAAATTGCACTTTACAACAACACACATCAACAGCACATCTGGGAGCGGGGGTGTATGTGTCAGGGCCTAATATTATTTATTTATTTATTTATTTTCTCTTGTTACCCCCTGGTTCCCTGGCTGCCATTCTGGGGGTGGGGTCCGGTAGAGTGGCAGGCCATCGGGTGTTGTCCTGGAGTATGGGGGGGTTCGGGACCTGGGGGTTTGCAGTGGACGGGACTGGCATTGCGCCCTCCCTGGGGTTGCTTGGGTGTCCTGTCGACTGGGAGTGGGTTGGACCGGATCTTGGATCTCGGCTCCTCTCCACTCCAGAATGAATAGGCCTACCTCCTGGGTTTGGGTGTGGGCTGTCCCATGTAGGGGGCAGGTACATGTCTTGGGCCTGGGGAGTATAGAGTGAGTATCGGGATTATGAATGGAATGTGTTGTTATTGTATGTCCTTGAGTGAGTGAGGGTGAGGATGAGGGTGGGTCTGTGTGATTGTGTCTGTGTATGAATGTCTATTTGTCAGGCCCGGTCTTAGTCTGCCCCCTCTTCGATACTGCTGGGGCTGCTTAGTGTCATGTCCCTGGCGCGTGGCCCCCTAGTGGGGTGTGCCCTTGCCTGTCTGCGTGGTTGGGGCCCTGAGTGTCGGGGGTTGGGCGCTTGGGCATGTGTCGGCTCGGCCTGGTGGCTGTCTGGTGGGGCTCGGGTCCTCTGGTCGTGTTGGGCCTGAGGGGTGGGCATCCCTGGTGCCTGGGCCTTGGTGCCTAGGCCTGGGGCTACGTCGTTGCAGTGGGTTCTGGCTGGGACCTGTGAGTTTGTCGCTGTTGGCCCCGGGGGTTCATTGTGTGTAGTCGCTGGTGGGGATATTCCGGTTCTCCTCTATGGTCGGATCTGGGGGTGAGTGAGTGGTTTGTCCTGTTTGGGTGGCCCTGGGGGCTCTGAGCTCCGGGTACTTCTTGGGGTCTTGGGCTCTGGTCCCCCTTATGTCTGCCTCGGGTCTTGGGGGGCGGATCTCTGATGCTTCACGGTCGCTATTGAATGTTCTATTAGAGAAGCCTTATTCACTTATGCATGCTCACAACCACACACAAATGGATGCAGGGATGTATATGTAGATATCATATGTAGATATGTAGATGGGTATGTGACTGTATATGAATGTATATGTATGTATGTATATATTTGTAGGTATAGGTATATATATTTATAGAAATCTACTGCAAAGTCATGACTGTTATGGGTCTTTTACGCATATGAGTTTTGTTGCTGTGCTCTGTCATGTACTTTGCAGGATTGCAGACGGCGGTCGGGTGTGTTTGCCTTGTGCTCTTTTTGTGGATAATTGTTACGTTTTGTAGTCTTACTTTCTGTCTTTCCTTTATTTCTTTCCTAAAGAAAAATATATATACCGTATTTTCCGGAATATAGGTTGCACCGGAATATAGGTCGCATTGTCCAATTATTGCCAAAAAATAGGAAAAATCCATATATAGGTCGCACCTGAATATAGGTTGCACCTGTGTCAAAATGTGGACCGTGTTTAGCTCTGCTGCAAATGTCTGCCACAGGAGCACACAGCAAGGCTTTTAAGAAGATTAACACTTAAAAACAATTATTTGTTTGATAAAAATTATAGCAAATATGTGTCTGAGCTGAACTTTTCTTTAATAAATGAACGTAATTGTGAAATGAGCTGGATTTAAAAATTTGTTTCGCTACGTCTGATGAAACAAAACGTGCACGCGCAGCACCAGACATGCAGTAGCAGCGAACAGACCTGCATGTACCGGTATTTTAATTTTAGCAGGATAAACACCTAAAAATATATATTTGTTAGCTGACATTATTGTAAGAGTGTGTCTCAGTTTAATTTTTGTTAATAAATGATTACAAATCAGCTTATTATATAAAAAGCCATAAATAGGTCGCACCTGAATATAGGTTACAGGGCATGCAAAAATGATAAAAAGCAGCAACCTATATTCCAGAAAATACGGCATATATCATAATGGTGTGAAGAGGATGGCTGTAAGGTGAGAAGGGAGGCCATCTATAAAAGGGAAAAAAAAGAACACAGTTGAGTAAAAGCAGCAAAGACTTCATTGCATACTCTCTTGCTGTTGATGAAAGTGCTGACATGACGGACACTGCACAACTGGCCATCTTCATCCGTGGAGTGGACTCCAGTATGTGTGTTACAGAGAATTACAGAGAAAATATTGGACAATCAATGCATGGGACAACAATAGGAAAAGACATGTTTGAAAACATATGGGTAGTCCTCGACTTACGAGCACCCTTACTTACAAGGTTCCAGACTTACGAATATGCATCTCATGATTTTTTATTTTATTTTTTAGAAATGAATACATACAGTACTGTACAGTCACCAAGCACTTAGCCTATCCTAACACAGTTTTTAAAGATGAAGGAGTGAGTTGAATTGTCTCCCTTTCACATAAGTGAAAGTACTGTAGCTCCCTTTATGTGAATGGAGCCTGCTGGGGAGGAGGGAGACAATTCAACTGACTCCTTAACTGTGTTAGGATAGGCTAAGTGCTTGGTGACTGTACAGTACTGTACATTTATCTATTTATAAATAAATAAATAAAAATAATATATACTGTACAGTATATTTTTAATAAATAGATAAATGTACAGTACTGTACAGTCACCAAGCACTTAGCCTATCCTAACACAGTTTTTAAAGATGAAGGAGTGAGTTGAATTGTCTCCCTCCTCCCTGCAGGCTCCATTCACATAAAGGGAGCTAGCTCCCTTTATGTGAAAGGGAGACAATTCAACTCACTCCTTCATCTTTAAAAACTGTGTTAGGATAGGCTAAGTGCTTGGTGACTGTACAGTACTGTACATGTATTCATTTATAAAAATATAAAAAATAAATATATATATATTTTTTAATATATTTATTTATTTTTCAATATGGATCCAACTTACGTCATTTT
>JBBPBX010001839.1:0-16545 GCA_038048925.1 Garcialebias charrua | reverse complement strand
TTGTGATCCTACTTACGAATTTTTGGACTTACGAGCGGCCCGTAGGTACGGAACTTGCTCGTAAGTCGGGGACTACCTGTGTTAAAGTGTAATCAACGTGAAATTACCCTGGGACAAACTTATTGGACTTACAACAGAGGGAGCACCAGTGATGTGTGGTGAAAAAAGTGGACTAGAGGAAAGAATGCGAGTAAAGATGCAGGAGGGGAACTGTACTGGTGAGTTAACAGCGTATCACTGCATCATAAACCAGAAAACACTCTGTGGTAAAGTCCTAAAAATGGAGCATGTAATGAGCACTGTAACACAAACTGTAAACTTTATCCAAGCTAAAGGTTTAAATCACCGGCACTTTCAGTCTTTTATGCAGGAAATAGATTCAGTTTCCCGACAGCCCTTATCATACAGAGGTGCGTTGGCGAAGTCGGGGGGAAATTCTCAATAAAGTTTTAGAGCTCAGCAAGGAAATCTGTCAGTTCATGGACAGTAAAGGAAAAGATTCCACAGTTTTGTGGGATGAAAAGTGGAAATGTGAGCTGGCGATTCTGGCTGACATAACAACTCATCTCAACATCTTGAACCTTCAGCTCCAGGGACGTGACCGCGTGTATGATGCAGTGATGATCACTGACATGCATTCAATTCAATTAAATTCAAAAATACTTTATTAATCCCAAAGGTAAATTAAATGTTGTTGTAACTCATCATCCTGGTTTCATTAAATAGTTGTTCTAGATGCAGATGGTTGTGGGCAGGAAGGATCTCTTGTAGCTGTCTTTCCTACAACAGATCTGAAGAAGCCTCTGACTGAAGACACTGTTGTTGTATGACAGTCTGATGAAGTGGATGCTGAGGGTTGTCTATAATGTTCTTCATTTTATGAAGAATCCTTCTTTGTACAGTCATCTCCAAAGGTTCTAGAGGAGTCCCCAGAACTGAGACAGCTTTCTTTATTAAATGGTAAATGGGGCTTACTTATATAGCGCTTTTCAGCCCCCTATGAGGGGCCCCAAAGCGCTTCACAGAACCAACCATCCACCCATTCATACACACATTCATACACCGGTAGCGGTAGACTGCCTTGCAAGGCGCTGCCTGTCCTACCGGGAGCAACTCGGGGTTAAGTGTCTTGCCCAGGGACACAACGAGGTATGCCGTGACCGGGGATCGAACCCGAGACCTTCTGGTCCTGAGCCGGCTGCCCTGCCTCTACACCATCTCGGCTCTGAGCTTGTTTATCTTTTTTAAGTGGGGCTTAATTTGCCGGAATATAAATAATGGGAAACATTGAGAAAGTTCCTCGGATGAAGTGCGAAACGTCTTCTGTTACAAATAAAGTCCAGTTGTTTTTGTGTTATTATTTTTTTTATTTCATCATGTTCTGGATGACTGAGAATCTTCACCAGCATAAATAGTGGACAGCCATTGTGTGTGTGTGTGTTTGTGGGGGTGGGGGGGTGGAGGGGTGCAGAAGAAGCTTGCAAGTCCTCCTCCATAGACATATATATACAGTATATATTAGTTATCATCAGCTTGGTTTAGGTTCTGTCACATGTCCACAGCCTTGGGGAAGGGAGGGGTGAGGAGACAGACAAAGTGTCTTTGTTTTTCCTAAACATACCAGTAGGAATTTAGATAAGTCCGCCGTCAAGGCCACAGTTTGGGTTAGAAAGAACTCATAAATTGCTATTTCTGCCTTTTAAAGTCTTGCTGGTACATTTCTCTGATGGTGGCTCCAAACAGCCGAATTGATTCCTTACGCCGAAAGTCAAGCTTACAGCTTTGTCCAAGATTATTCCCAACCATTCATGGGTGCTGCCAGAAAGTTCACAGTCCTGATAACGGCTTGCTCTAGCTCTTTGACGCAGCTGCACATTATTCAGTCTGCGTGCTGCCAAGCTTCGACACATCCACATGAATTTGTAGACAATCCAGGTTTCACCAAGCCAAACAGCAGAATTTAGTTGTCATCATGAATCCAATTTATTTCCGTCGAGGTACGAGGGTCCTCCTTACCCTGACTCCTGTCAGGAGAGGTTGATCAATTTTGTTGAGAGAACAGCTGATCAAATTATTCGAATTAGGAAGGTATGCATGGGGGAAATGAGGCTCTTTAAGGGTTCACAAGATGAAAAAGAGCAAAGCAGGGAAGTGGGGGGACAGAGCACAGGGAGACACGTCTGACTTCACTGGAGCACAGAGATAAAATTGACTTGACTGTTGCATCTCCAGTCCAGTCTGTTGTCCAGATGATCCCCATGTATTTATACTTCTCCACCACCTCCACTTCTTCTCCCATGATGGAAATAGAGTTGGACCTGTTCCTGTTTCTCCTGAAATCTACAATCATCTTCTTTGTTTTATTCACATTCAAGATGAGATGATTGTTTCCACACCATGCCACAAAGTGTTCCACCTGTTCCCGGTACTCAGCTTCTTGTCCATCTCTGATACACCCAACCACTGTAGAGTCATCTGAATATTTCTGCACATGACAGGAGTCTGTTTTGTACTGGAAATCTGAGGTGTACAGAGTGAAAAAGAATGGTGAGAGTACAATTCCCTGTGGTGCTACTGACCACCTGGTTAGAGACACAACCCTTCAGTTTCACAAACTGTGTTCTGTTTGTCAGGTAGTTTTTGATCCAGGTGATTGTTGAGGTCCCCACCTGAGTCTTCTGGAGTTTCTGACAAAGCAAATCAGGCTGGATTGTGTTACAATAAATGCACTGGAGAAATCAAAGAACATGACTTTCACAGTACTGTCTGCCTTTTCTAGATGACGGTGAGTTTGTTGAAGCAGGTGTATGATGGCATCTTCAACTCCAAGTCCACGACGATAAGCAAACTGCAGTGGGTCCTGACATGTGCTTGTTTGTTTAGTCAGGTGGGCCAACACAAGTCTCTATAGGACCTTCATGATGTGGGATGTCAGGGCAACAGGTATATTCATTCATTCAACCATTATTTATACAGGCTAGCCTCGTTGAGCCATGGGGACTCATTTACAAGAGGGACCTGTCTCACTCACACCCAGGGTCAATTTAGAGTTACCAATCAGTCTAACATGCATGTTTTTGGACTGTGGGAGGAAACCGGAGCACCCGGAGAAAACCCACGCATGCACAGAGAGAACATGCAAACTCCACCCAGAAAGGCCCCCGACCGGGATTTGAACCGGGAACCTGCTCGCTGAGAGGCAGCAGCTTTACCAGTTGTGCCACCATGCTGCCATTAGTATATAGTCAGTCGTTGAGGACTGATGGGTATTTTGGTACTGGAACAAGGCAGGAGGTTTTCCATAACACTGGAACCTTCTCCTGGGTCAGGCTAACGCCAAATTTACACTACATGCGTTCCGGATCCGCCCCGCTCCGGTCCGACCTCCGCAGCAAATACGCACCCATTATAATCAATGACAGAGTTCACACTGGCTCCGCACGGCGGCGGCGAGCAGTGGAGAGCGGACGGCAGTCCGTCAAAATTAGAATCCATCCTATTTCTGCCGGACGCCGGAGCTGTGCCGGAGTCAACTTTCAAAGATTACGTCGCACCAACAGGAAAAGGAACGAGCACAACATCCGTATTTACAAAATAAAATCACCACGGGCGGACTAATCCTAGCTCTATACGGATTTATTTGTACAAAAATGCTGTCAAACTATCATTTATGACTACGCCTACAAACGCAATACAAGAAATAAATAAATAAATAAAGTATTTTATTCTGAAATGTAATAGATCACTTCCTGTTGCTCAAACCATGTCCTGTCGCTCATATCTCAATGCAAAAAACAATCAAACAGCGAGGCAGTCTCTATTGTTGTTCTCCTTCTTCCACCGAATGAATTGTTTTGTTCTGACTTCATTATTTATCACTTGATTTATCGCGCAATCTCGCAATTCCCGTGCATGCGTCTCGGAGCAGCGCATCCAGGCGGACCTGAGCTGAGCGGAGGAAGTGTAACTGGACTTTGAGACGCTCAGCTGCGACCTGCGGAACGGAGCCGGAACGCATGTAGTGTAAATTTGGCGTAAGGTTGAAGAGGTGCTGCAGAACCCCACAGAGCTGCTCTGCACAGACCTTCAGGACTCTGGGACTGACACCATCTGGACCTGCATCTTTATTCTGGTTCAGTCTCTCCAGCTGCTTCCTCACCTGACTTCTAGAGACATAGAGGGTGGAGGCAAAGGAGGTATCAGAATCTTCTGAGTTGGTTGAAGACCAACATGTGGAAGAAGAGTCCATGACTGAGGTGGTAGATACAATATTTGAGGTGTGACAGGACAGCCTTGGGTGAAATGAGTGTGGTATGTCTGTTTGGCTTGTGCTAAGAGAGGAGGGTGTTAAGCTTGTTCCTGAATCAAAAAAAGACGTTCAATACAGAACAACTGGACTTTATTTGTAACAGAAGACGTTTCGCTCATTATCACCTTGTTCCTGAACTGAACCTATTGAAGAATGTGTTCAGTTCATCAGTATGATTCAGAGATGATCACTGAAATGTATGATGTGGCGAAGGCATTTAAAATGAAACAGGGAGACACAAATGCACCAGTGCAACTTGCTTCAATTTCCCTGTTGCCAAGAGTTGATGATGTTGCAGTTTAGTAGATGTTGCTTTTAACTCACTGAAGTTGTTGCTTGTCTTGTTTTTTATTTTTGTTCGGTAAAAAGACGGTAAGGGTAAAAAAAGGGGCATAAATTATAAGATTAATTCTTCTTCTGCTGCCTTTCATTTTATTTTGACTGTATACTTTTTTGTATTATTTTTGAGTTGTTGTGGTTTTTAATGAAATGAATATAAATAAATAAATAATGTTGAACCAAGTCGGCACAACGCTGTTCCCAAATGCACACTTTGCTGATAAACTGAGCACAGAGTTTGCACAACGTTTTGGTGACTTTGAAGCATAGAAAAAATTTTCAAGCTGCTTCACAACCCAGTTGCCATCGACCTGGAAACTGCACCTGTACAGATTCAGATGGAGCTGACTGAGCTGCAGTGTAAAGGGACACTAAAAAAAGCATACCGAACCGAGCTGAACCGGGCTGAAGAGGAGCTGTGGAAAAGGCCCATAAAGGCAAAGTACGACACTGCAGGGCCTGCAGTTTATTTGCTCCATTCCTGAAGCAATGCCCCAGCTGTGTCTGCATGTGGCTTGACCCTTGTGCATGTTTGGAAGCAAATACAGGTAATCCTCGACTTACGACGTAGATCCGTTCCTACGCGGCGTCGTAAACCGATTTTCAATGCAAGTCAGAATATACGTACATACTGCACCATATACATGTACAGTACTGTATTACCAAGCATTTAGCCTATCCTAACACAGTACCTTACATAATTATCAAAAACCACATGCGCTTGGGAGCCATAATGAAGGGCAAAACGAGTTAATGGCCTACCAGGATGCTGTTGACACCATTCTCCTTGGTCCATCCGCTGTACCTGTATTCCGTTTTCCGTTTACGACGTAAAACCGCATTCACAGTACAGTACAGTATTCCTCCGCTGCTGCACCGCATACAGTACAATATTTTCCGCCACCACACCGCGTACAGTACAATATTTTCCGCTGCTCCACCGCGTAAAGTACAATATTTTCGGCCACTGCTTTACGTTTACGACGTAAAACTAGTCCATCTGCCGTGTTCCGTTTACGACGTAAAACCACGTTTTACTATAATAATGTGTATTCCTCCGCCGCTACGTTTACGACGTAAAACCACGTTTTACTATAATAATGTGTATTCCTCCGCCGCTATGTTTACGACGTAAAAACGGTCCATCTGCCGTATTCCGCATTATGTTTACGACGTAAAACCGTGTTCACAGTACAGTTTTGTTTCGTTTTTTGAATATCCAGAGGACCAGACTTGGCTTTTTTAGAGAGTACAGTGCAGCATTCCTATACGTTTACGACGTAAAACTGGTCCATTCGCCGTATTCTGCATTCCTTTTACGACGTAAAACTGCGTAACTCGGCTTTTCAAAATAATAAAATTAAATAAAAAATTTATGGGAGATTCGCCGTAACCATGAAACGTTGTAACTCAAGACCGTCGTAACCCGAGGACTACCTGTATCTGTGTGAGAAGCTGTTTTCATTGATGAAGATGAACAAAACTGCACACAAGAGTCGTCTCACTGATGAACACCTGCAGTCCATCCTGAGAATTTCTGCAACACCAAATCTAAACCAACACCTAGCTCTGACAAAATGGCATGAGAGCAAAGAAAACTAAATGTTATTATTTGTTGTTATTTTAGTGTTTACTTAAAATCACTTTTTTTCGGTGTTTTTGCAGCATGTGCATATTTCTAACTTCTTTAATTTTGACAGGATTTATTTTAATGGATAGCAAAATATGTTATTTAAAGTTTAAGTAAATTTAATTTGGAATATATTCATGTTTGCGTTTATTCATATTTATGTTAAAAAACATGTTTCAGTGTGTTTAATAAATGCTTATTTTGTTTGGCCCACAACCTAAAGCGTATTTTGAGTTTTGGCACCCTGTCTGTGGAATTGGTTGACACTCCTGCACGTATATATGAATATGACTCTTCCTATATTAAGCATGACTAAAAAACTTGCGTGACAGAAACACATTTACACCCTCAAAAATAGGTCAAGAGGCTGGAGTAGCATCTACCTTGGACTGTGGACGATTGAAACTGTCTCATAAACAGTTAACAATAACTATCAGTAGCCATTTTCCCCTCTGTCATGCTTACTTTCAGTTCACATTCTCCTCTTGTGTTTTTATAGTCTTAGCTTTTCCCCCTGATAATCATGTACACTTGTGCATATGCATATGTATATGTATATGTGTATGTATGCATAGATGTGTATGTATGTATACCGGTAAATATATACAGTATAGGTTAATCATGAATGTAGTATTCCCTACCACCTTGTGTACGTGCATGTTGTCTTTTCCAATTTTGTGTGTGTGTGTGTGGGGGGGGGGTGTTCTGTATAATTAGAACATGCTTCTGGATGCCTCAAATTCCCCCCCGGGATTAATAAAGTATCCATCCCTTCATTCATCCAACTATTTAACTATCCTACCTTTCGTCTGTCCGTCCGTCAATTGGGCTGGAAAGAATGATTATCATTACTCAATATTTCGTAACCAAAATTTGGTAAGGATGGAACATCGATTTAAAAGTTTCTAATGGAAAGTTGGCTGATAAAAATTCAATAAGACAGTGAAAATGTATAATTTCAAATAGTCAGTTGAATAAATGATCTAGATTTTTTTAAATAATTTGATTGCTAAAGGTATTAAACAATAGAAAATTGAGACATATTCATGTATCCAACATACAGTCATTATTTACAATTTACAGTTTTTCTTTTTAGGAAATATGACTTGCATGGTGGATAAACCCCCCCAAAAATAATAAGATAAAATTAAAACTACTTATTGCATGATAATTTACAACTATAATTTGTTTGCCATACACATTCTTTGTAATTTTATACAGTTTTCTTAGTTACACCATTTTTTGTTAGAAAAGTAACTTTAATTCCTCACAAAGCAAACCATGATGTCACAGCTAAACCATTTTTGTATGAGATTAAAGGAATTCTTCACTAACTGTGAGCTCTGATGCTTGTGCACGTGTGTTCCCATGCCTATCTCTGTATGCAGCCTTCAGCTAGTTCTTTCCCTTTTGGATAAATACCAACTAGTTCCCTCTTCCCATGTAAAAGTGCAGATTTACCATCCTCCTAATGGTCTGGTTGAGTTTGATGGAGTAACTTTCCTGTCTGAGTATTGTCTGCAAATCAATTGTAAATTAATTTATCTTCTATAGGCTGAAGGAGGTTCAGACATTCAGTGTCCTGTAACAGGATTAGACATTGATTTATTGCACGCAAGACAAAGACACATGTATTTTAAGCACATACACACTCTCACACACAAATGAACACAGAGCAGATTAATCACCATGTGTCTAACCCCACACTCTCGAGATTGAATTCTCTAAGAGTAGCTAGGAAACAAAGATGGATGGCACTCTGTGACAGCATGTTATCTTTTGGTCGGGCTCACTCGATGAAAATATCTAAATGACAAGCTCAAACAGTGTCTGGGATTCAGATTGGGGTGTTGCTGTTTGATTTAGGGTGAAATCAGTTTACTACTACTGCTGTTTATGGGAAAAATATTTTGCCTTCATGTTAAATACAGTCTGCTAAACCATTGCAACAGTATGCTTTCACATAACCTGTAAATGTCAATCTGAACAAGACGCATGACTCTTATATGTGTGAATCAAGCTAAGGAGTGCTGTGGGGTGTGTTGCTGCTTGGAATGACTGAACAAATGCAGCCTTTAATTAAATAGGAGCTAAAGTTTACTTTGTGTGAAGTTAAATGGTTCTCACAGGGTACTTATATATGTCTCAACACTACGCCTCTACTTTAAGTGTGTAACTGCCCAACCAGCTGCCTTAATTGGACATTTTAAATTGTTACAAAATAAAAATAGCCTTTGTTTTAAATAACTACAAGAACATTTTGTTAAAAAATTCTAAATGGTTATCAATTACATAATTTTTTATTATTGTTTTCCGTAAATCGGGTGTTGTTTTGTGGGGGAGTGGTGGCCCAGAGGTTAGAGACGGTGGGCCTGTGATCGGAAGATTGCCGGTTCAAGCCCCGGCACTGACAACATCAAAATGTGGGTGGAAAAGTTGAAACACCCACACCTGCCTCCACCTTCATTTGCCCTGCTCTAGGCCCCTGAGCAACGCCCTTAACCCCACCATCTGCTCCCTAAACAGGTCTCTCTAAAATAAGTTCTCATGGCTCAATGAGACTACCTGGATAAATATAGGGTCAATGAAAATAATAATGTTGAAATAGTAGGCCTAGCATTTTATGAAAGGATGCTTTCGGCCCACTGCCTTTAATGTCAGAGTATTGGAATAAGATCAGAAGAGCTACTGTCATCTTGGTCAAATGTTGTAAAAGGCAGTCGTATCTGATATTGCAAGTTCTGAGTCATAGACACTTTTTGGAAAATTGTGTCAATCATCTTAAGTTGGGCTGATTTAAAAAAGGTATTTAGCTTTAGATGTACAGTCAATGATTGCACATTAACAACTGAATAGCTCTAGGAGTCAGCCTAATTTAAAATGGTTAACACAACATAAAGAAAGAAAGAAAGAAAGAAAGAAAGAAAGAAAGAAAGAAAGAAGGAAAGAAAGAAAGAAAGAAAGAAAGAAAGAAAGAAAGAAAGAAAGAAAGAAAGAAAGAAAGAAAGAAAGAAAGAAAGAAAGAAAGAAAGAAAGAAAGAAAGAAGAAAGCCTGGCAAAACAAACAAGAAAGGCAAAATAGAAGCAGGTATGATGAGGTGTATGGGAGACTGGACACTAAAGAGGGCGAGAAGGACTTATACCGATTAGCAAGACAGAGGGATCAGGCTGGAAAGTTATGATGAATCTGATGCTAAACATTGTCAGTGGTTATGCTCCACAGGCTGAATGTGAGATAGAGGAGAAAGATAATTTCTGGAAGGATCTAGATGAAGTGATAATTTTTCAGGGAGGAGAGAATAGTGATCAGAGCAGACTTAAATGGACATATTGGTAAAAAAAAAAAAAAAGGGAAACAGAAGTGATGAGGAAGGGATGGGTAGGTTTTGTGTCAAGGCAAAGAGCCAGGAAAGACAGATAGTGGTGGAATTTGCCAAGAGGATGGAAATGTTTGTACAAAGTAGTTAACACTTGTTTCTAAGAGATATGGATCATCTACAGTACTGTATAAGAGTAGAGGAAGGAGTACACATGTAGGCCTTTTGAGCAGTGGTGTAGTCTACGCGATACTCGGGTATATGGAGTATACCCACTAGAAAAGCTTAAGAATTTCAGTATACCCACTTAAAAGTGCCCAATGGTACATGACATACCATTAGGTACATGTCATTGATACGTTGAATGACAGTTAAACACTTCTGTAACAATCTATTGGTGTGCAGTGCTTTTCTTTGATACTGTTTTATAAATTATATAACATGTTTTTAATACAAAGCCAGCTGTTGTACAAAGTTTGTTGTTCATTTATTCAAATATAAGCATCAGAGAAATTTGGAACTGTTCAATATGTTTAAAAATCCAAATAATTTGACGATTACATTTTACTAACCAGGTGGGTTTGGTTTCTAAGCACGGTATGCCCACTACAAAAATGCAGACTACACCACTGCTTTTGAGATTATCGACTATAGGATTATGGAAAGGGAGAGCATGGCAAGACAGGTCTCAGGATGGTGGTGTGTAGAATGACTGTTATGATGAAAACAAGAACACAGTTAAGTCAAAGGAGAAGACGTAATGATGGAAGTTCAGGAAAGAAGAAGGTTGTGAGGAGTTGAGGGGAACTGTTAAAGAATCTGAGTGGTAAGAAAGGGATTCCAAATCAATGGGCATCTGCAGCTACAGTGATTATGGGAACAGGTAGGAAGGGTGGAATAGTGAAGTGCAAAAACTTATTCAGATGAAAAGTTTGCCAGGAAGAAATGGGACAGTGAGAGGACTGAAGAGAGCCGAGAGGAATATAAGGAGATGCAATGTAGAGCAAAGAGGAAGGTAGAAAAGGCAAAACAGAAATAGGTATGATGAGGTGTATGGGAGACTGGACACTAAAGAGGGTGAGAAGGACTTGTACCGATTGGCAAGACAGAGGGATCAGGCTGGAAAGGATGTGCAACAGGACAGGCTTGTTAAAGATATGAATGGCAATGTTCCAATAAGTGAGGAGATTGTGATGGGAAGATGGAAGGAGTATTTTGGGAGCTTATGAATAAATAGAATGAAAGAGAAAGAAGAGTAGCCGTTTATAAAACTGTGGACAAGGAAGTGAGAAAGATTAGTGAGGGTGAAGTCCAGAAGGCTCTGAAAAGAATGAAGAAGGGGAAGGCAGTAGGACCTGATGACATACCAGTGGAGGTTTGGAAATGTCTTGGAGAGATGGCAGTGAGGTTTTTGACTCAAATATTCAATGGCATATTTGAGGGTGGAGAAGAAGTGTGCAGGTGCCCATTTTTAAGAACAAGGGTAATGTACAGAGTTGTAGCAACTACAGAGGAATTAAGTTGATAAGTCACGTGATGAAGATCTGGGAGAGAGCTGTGGAAGCTAGACTTAGATGAGGTGACTGTGAGCAGCAGTATGGTTTCATGCTGAGACAGATGCCATCTTTGCTTAGAGGACACTGATGGAGAAGTACAGAGAGGGTCAGACAGAACTCCATTGTGTCTTTGTGGATTTCGAAAAAGCATATGACAGGGTGCTGAGGGAGGAGGTGTGGTATTGTATGAGGACATTTGGATTAGATTAGATTATGATTATTTCACGTATTGTTGCTGTTGAGCAAAAACTTTGTATAACCACTGTCTTATTATTTTTGTTTTTGTGTAAATCAACCACTAGTCAAACTTCACATACCGTTATATATTATGTTCGCTTATCCATTTAAAAAAAAAATCAAGACATTTTAACTTCATTAGTATCATCAAGATGATTTAAAGTACCGGTAACAACAGATCTGGTACTTTTTCTTTATTCAAAAATCAATACATATTAATTTCATAATGATCTTTAAACATTTGCTCATATGACCAAATACAAAGACAAAATGTAAACTCTGACCACACAAAGATTATTTTAAAGGATTTTTTTTCTTCAGAAAATGTGTTTTTGTAAATCGTTTCTGACCGACAAATACAGTATGTTACTCTGCAGTAACATAATTGCCTAGTCCTGGATTAATTATTTTATTTATTTACTTACTTATTTACTTACTTCTCTTGTTTTCCAAGAAAAAAAAAAATCCAAGATGGCGGCGCGAGCACTCGCTGCGGCTTCTCTCTCTCCCGAGAACACAGTGTTTTTGTCTTTGTCTTGCATGCCGCAATGTGCCGTCACGTCTCCGTCATGTCTACGTGTGTTCAAGAACGCAAGTACAACCGTGAGTTCCTGATTGATGTTGGAAAAACGCTCATTTGGGAATAAACAGCGAGCTCCAGGAGAAGCTACGGATCTGTGGCCTGCTCTGGAAGCCAGCACCGAGCCTCGCTTCATCGCGCCCGCAGTGGAAGCGCAACAAGCGGAGTGACTGTGACCTGCTCTGGGAGCCAGCACCGAGCCTCCCTCCATCGCGCCCGCATTGGAAACGCGACAAGCGGCGCGACAGGAAGCAGAAGCGGGGTAAGCGCGGAGGTATCGGAGCTAGGCTAGCAGCTAGCCCACACAAACCGGCGATCCCATCCATGGTTTTGGCTAACGTGCGCTCCTTGGACAATAAACTGGATTATATACGCCTGCTACGAACGACACAAAAGACTGTGAGAGACTGCTGTGTGTTTGTATTCACGGAAACGTGGCTCAACAACAACGTTCCGGACCATGCTGTTCAGCTAGGGCAACTAACATGCTACAGAGCGGACCGAACCCTCGAGGGAGGTAAGAGACGCGGAGGGGGGCTGTGTGTCATCAACAAAGCATGGTGCCTGGATGCTGCTGTGGTCCACAAACACTGCTCACCTTTAGTGGAGTTTATGACTATTAAATGCAGACCGTTCTATTTACCGAGGGAATTTACAGCTGTTATGATTGTTGCTGTATATATTCCTCCAAGCTCCAACAGCAAAGTTAGAAGTGAGGCACTGAATGAACTATATCTGCACATCAGTGAGCAACAAACAGCACACCCTGATGCTTTTCTCATCACGGCTGGTGATTTCAACCAAGCAGATTTAAAGAGTGTATTTCCAAAAACATACAGAAACATAAACTTTGCAACAAGAGGAAACAACACACTGGACCAAGTTTACACCACCATGAAAAATGCCTACAGAGCCCTCCCCCTCCCCCACATTGGTGCTTCTGACCATATCTGTGTTATGCTAAAGCCAGCATACAGGCCACTGGTGAAAGTCACAAAACCAGTCCGCAAGCAGATACGAGTGTGGCCAGAGGGGTCTTCAGAGGCACTCCAGGACTGTTTTGACACCACAGATTGGGGTATGTTCAAAGAAGCTGCTACCACAAACAACAACTTATGTCTCCAGGAGTACTCAGACACTGTATGTTCATACATCACCAAGTGCATTGATGATGTAACTAACCTCAAGACCATCACTGTTCGGGCTAATCAGAAGCCATGGCTGACAGCTGAGGTTTACAGACTCCTGAGAGCCAGGAATGCTGCCTTCAAAGCGGGAGATCAGGTGGGCCTGAGGGCAGCCAGAAAGAACCTGGATCGGGGCATCAGAAAGGCCAAGAAGCAGTATTCCAGGAAAATAGCTCACCGTTTCAAGGACAGCAAGGATACACGCAGTCTGTGGCAGGGAATACAGACCATCACAAACTACAAACCACCCCCCCAGACCTGTGACAGCTCAACCTCTACGCTGAATGAACTGAATGAGTTCTTTGCTCGGTTTGAGGCAAGTAACAGCACACCTGCACATAAACTCCCCCCCTCTCCTGATGGCCAGGTGCTGGCGCTGTCCTCAGACAGCGTAAGGCGATCATTTATCAAGATTAACGCCCGGAAGGCCTCTGGTCCTGACAACATACCTGGTCGTGTGCTGAAGGACTGTGCAGGGGAACTCGCAGCGGTCTTCACGGACATCTTTAACATCTCACTGAGCCAGGCCATCGTCCCCACCTGTTTCAAAGCCACCACCATCATCCCTGTCCCAAAGAAGGCAACGCCCGCATGCCTCAATGACTATCGCCCAGTAGCACTCACCCCCATCCTGATGAAGTGCTTTGAACGGCTAGTCATGAAAAGCATCACATCTGTCCTCCCTGCCTCCCTGGATCCCTTCCAATTTGCATACCGACCTAATCGCTCAACCGACGATGCCATCTCCTCTGCCCTCCACACAGCTCTCACACATCTGGACACGAAGGACTCTTATGTTAGAATGCTGTTCATCGACTTCAGCTCGGCATTCAACACCATCATCCCCCAACAGCTCATCCATAAACTGGACAGTCTGGGGCTGAACACCTCAATGTGTAACTGGCTGCTAGACTTCCTGACCGGGAGACCACAGACAGTACGGATCGGGAGTAACACATCTAGCACCATCACATTGAACACAGGGGCCCCACAAGGATGTGTGCTGAGCCCCCTTCTATTCACCCTGCTAACACACGACTGCACACCATCGTACAGCTCCAACCACTTCATCAAGTTTGCGGACGACACAACAGTGGTAGGTCTCATCAGCAACAACGATGAGACGGACTACAGGAACGAGGTGAGCCGCCTGGCCTTGTGGTGCGGACACAACAATCTCACTCTCAACGTGGAGAAGACAAAGGAGATTGTCGTGGACTTCAGGAAGAGGGATGCACAACATGCCCCTCTGACCATCAACAGCACCGCAGTGGAGAGAGTGGACAGCACCAAGTTCCTGGGAGTGCACGTCTCAAAGGACCTGTCCTGGAGCAGGAACACTGCAGCACTGGCCAAGAAGGCTCACCAGCGCCTCTACTTTCTCCGCAAGCTGAAAAGGGCTGGAGCTTCAACCCCCATCATGTGCACCTTCTACAGGGGTGCCATAGAAAGTGTCCTGACCAGCTGCATCACGGTGTGGTTTGGTGCATGTACTGCATCATGCCGCAAGAGCCTCCAGCGCATCGTGAGAGCAGCTGAGAAGATCGTCGGCACCTCCTTGCCCTCACTGCAGGACTTACACAGCAAACGCCTCACTCGGAAAGCCCTCTGCACGGCAGGTGATCCCACACACCCACTACACAGCCGCTTTAGACTGCTGCCATCAGGGAGGAGACTGAGGAGTCTCCAGGCTCGTACCAGCAGACTGAGAGACAGCTCTGTTCATCAGGCAGTCAGAATGCTAAACACTCTGCCTGCTCTGCCTCCCCTCCCATTTGAACTGCCTTAACACAAAAAACTTTCTCACACATTACCACTCAACACAAAGTTTTTAACACTGGACTCTGTGTCATCAAACGGGTTATTCACTAAACTCTCGGTCATGTGCTCATTCAGTTTGCACTACTTCTCATATTTGCACTAATGTTTGTATTACATTACTGCCTATAGTCATACTACTGTTTACATTCACTGTTTACATTTATTAATACGGTTTACATTTATTACTACTGTTTTACATTTATTACTACTGTTTACATTTACACTACTTTTATATCTACACTACTGCTGATACATATACAGTATTCTCTGACTAGCCTTATCTAAGGATGCCAAATGTGCCTTATGTGCCTCACTGCATATGCCACTTTGCCTCTATACCAACATCAACTACCTCATACATATACTGTGTACATTAACTCATATGCTGCTGTGCCACTCTTTGCAAATGTCAATGCTAGAACCTTCAGTTTATTTTATAGATATACTTTTTATACTTTTTATACTACTATGCAAAAACTCAGGACAGTATTACACTTTTATTATTTCATTTTATGCTTATGTTCATTGGGTGTTTGGTGTTTTAGGGGTGTTTGGTGTTTCAGTGTTGGTGTAAATTTTCATACTTTTATACTACTATGAAAAAACTCAGGACAGTGTTACACTTTTACTATTTTATGCTTATGTTTATTAAATGTTTTAGTGTTTAGTGTTTAGATGGTTACTGTTGCACCGAGGGACTGAGAGAAACGCAATTTCAATCCTGTGTATGTCCTGTACATATTGCAGTTCTGACAATAAAGTTGACTTTGACTTTGACTTTTGACTTGTTTTGAATTTTTTTAATGTTTTCATTTAAATCAATCAAATGTGTGTCTAAGTTTGTTTTTGAGTGTATGAATGTTTATATTTAGCAGATCTGCAAATTTTTGCATCATCAATTTATATTGTCTCTGCACTGTATCACCATGAAACAGACTTCAGTAACATTCAGTCAAGATCCATTTAGTTAAATTTTATTAGTGGTTAAACCTAAGTTAAACATGTACATTTCTGTTTCAAACTACAGATGTAAATCCATCAACAGTTTCTTGGAAAACATGCAGTAATGTGCCCTCCAGGCCTGTACAGGCACGTCTCTGCTCATCCTTCATTATTTATGTTTCTCTAAGTACACTACGCTGACCATAGATCACTCACACTGTGTGGTTGCTTTACCCTGCTAAATTAGGACATTTATGCTGCTCTGCATATGTTTCGCTCATATGATGTGAATTTTGCATTGGGTGTACATAAGAATCTGGGCCTTTGACCTTAATAGCATCTCAATTAGATAAGTATGTTGTAAATTACATCAAGGCTAAATACTGCAAATACTTGAGGGTTGACACAGAGCTGTGTTTGTCGGGAATCTGTGAAGCATTCAAGGCCCCTTGTCTCTGAGAGCATGGCTCTGAGGGGGACAGTGTGTGTGTGTGTGTGTGTGTGTGTGTGTGTGTGCGTGCGTGCGTGCGTGCGTGTGTGTGTGTGTGTGTGTGTTTTTGTTTATTCTACCTTGTAAGGCCCATTTTTCAACTTATACTATATTGTGAGGACCAACTGTTCCTTATG